>JASSUY010007828.1:0-32397 GCA_032466535.1 Forpus xanthops
TTCACAACTTCCCTGGGCAACCCATTCCAGTGCCTCACCACCCTTACAGGAAAGAATTTCTTCCTCATATCCAATCTGAACTTCCCCTGTTTAAGTTTGAACCCATTACCCCTTATCCTATAACTACAGCCCCTCATGAAGAGTCCCTCCCCAGCATCCCTATAGGCCCCTTTCAGATACTGGAAGGCTGCTCTGAGATCTCCACAGTGTCTTCTCTTCTCCAGGCTGAATGGCTCCAACTTTCGCAGCCTATCTTCATATCAATCATCATATTGACCTTATTAATTGCTCCTAATTCTTAGAAGTTCAGTACCTGCTGTTCCTATTGAGGAAGGAACTACTTAATGGAGAACCCCTGTCTGATACTAAACAATAGGGTATTTCCCAGCAGGAAAAAATGCCTAATTAGTTTTCTCTGGTTTCTTTCCATGGCTGATTAGTCCAATGTACATATGGGGAAGCTGCTTCCCCTGGGATGCCTCAATGCAAATGGTCAATGAATTAACTAAAATCAAAGCCTCCCTTAACCTCTTCAAAGCAATATTTGAAGCAGAGGGGTTTTATCTCTGTGTATCACCAAGAATGAATGAAACAGGAGATGGGAATAGGTAGATCTGAACATCCCACTGAGCTTAACTCAGTCCTATATGTAATCCTATAGGTAGATCTGAACATCCCACTGAGTTTAGCTCAGTCCTATATGTAATTCTATAGGTAGACCTGAACATCCTACTGAGCTTAGCTCCGTCCTATATGTAATCCTATAGGTAGATCTGAACATCCTATATGTAACCCTATAGGTAGATCTGAACATCCCACTGAGTTTAGCTCCGTCCTATATGTAATCCTATAGGTAGATCTGAACATCCCACTGAGCTTAGCTCAGTCCTAAAGGTAGGTTGTCAGCAGCCTCCAGCATCACTGCACACCTTAGGAAAACACATGATATTCCTGGCAAGCTGTCCCAGCTTCTTCCCTGTAGCGAGCACTGGAGAGCCAGCCTCTGCTCCATACACTCCTTGTGAGCTCGAGCCAGGAAGCAGAGAGCTGTGGTAATGATGCACATAAAGGCAAAAGATGCTCTTGACGTCCTTATTCCTGTTCTAAGCCACATTGCTCCTTTCTGCCATGCACACAAGTGCTGCCAGGGCTGATGCCAGGGAAGCACACTGCCTCTTGCCTGCCCTCAGCCTTGGCAGCATTGTGCCTGCTTGGCACCTTGCAAGCAAGGGTGATGTTATCAAAGCTAATTCTGTGCCCCCAGCAACAGAAGATGCAGCAGCCTCCCAAACCTGTACCTGATCAGAGCATGCTTATGGCTGAGATGGACTCAAGCAGCAATTTGATGCTGTGTAGTTCATGAAAACAATATCAAGGCTTAAAGGCAAAATCAGTGTTAGGAGACATCCACAAGCTCCTACCAGAAAAGCAGGTGTTTTACAGAGCAAAGAGCCTCTTGTCTGCGCAGCGAGATTTTGGCCAAAGCCACTTAAAATAGCCCCAGTTAAATCAGATGTCTTTAGGATGCCACTGCCAAGTCCTTGTAAGTAACAGGAAAGAATCTCATGACTTAGTGCAATGTAACCATGTAAGGGCAACTGTGCCCATCTTGTACAGTACCAGTACAGTTCATTCCCTTTCATGGCTCTACAAGGTCTGAACTATTCCTGTCCCAGGAAAACAAAGAGCATTTTACATCACAATACTAGAAAATGCGACTCAAAATGGATTTTTGGGACACGGGTGCTCCCTTGTTAGGATTCTACAGGAACTTTTAGTCCTCATGTGCTCTGCAGTCTCGCTGGTGAAGACAGTGTGAACGTCAGGAAGCCTTTAGCACAGCACTAATCCTTTTCCAGATGAACTAGGGTTTGGGATATGGCACTGGAAGATTTTAGAAGCTTTATTTTGACAGGAAATGAATCAAAACATAATTAATTTAAATTTCTGAAAAGGCCGAAACCCAGAAGGCAACAATCAGTACTACAAAGCAAAGACAGTTTTACATCACAACTTAAATACTGAATCAATCAGTGTAAATTCAGTAGAGCTGTGTGCTAATGGAGTTTAAGGGCTTAAGAAGACATCTGAGAGGCCTCAAGCTCATCTTGAACTTTAAAGCTGTCAGTTCACTTTGCCTTACGGAGGAATTCCACTGAAATCCACATGGGTGACCAGAGACCCAAGGGATTAAAGCAAGTCAACAATATTTAAACTCTTTGGTAAATAAGCAGTTATCAGCAGTAAACAGTTACTGGGTTTATTTAAAGTTCTACCCTAATGCCAAGGCAAAAGCAGCTAATTTAAGATATGCCAGAAAGAAACATGAAGTCCAATTAAAACTTATCTCCTTTTACTGCACACAAAGGAAAGTAATGAGGATTGGCCATAAGCCAAGCTGAAATCTCTCCAGTTTGGAGACTATTTGTCTTTCCAGAGAGTGTTTTCAGAGATTTATCTGCTGGAAAAATGAATTATTTCCAGGAGAATCACAACTAACAGTCCTGTCTCCCCTCCCATTTTATCAATGCATCTTTCATGGTTGACTTATACAGCAGAAGAAAACAGCTCACAAATGCTTGTGGTATTTAAAAGGTAACACACTCACATGATGTCTGCAGTACTAAGTTCAAAATGAATTCAACATTAAGTCTTTGGTATTTTTTGCTGAGTTCCCTCTCACTTGGAACATCCAGGAGTTTATCTATGAGAAGTTCTATCAGCTCGGAGGAGGACAAGTAAATTTGAGTCTTATCAGTGGGAAGGCAGCCTGTGCAATCGAAGATGTTTAATTTATAGCTATGTTAAAAAGGGTGAACAGCTTGCTGATTTCAGTCTTCTCCCCTGAAACAAAGCTTTGGGTTAGTACATTGTATCTGTACCGTGGCTAACACATGAGATCCTAATTTACGATTCAGGAAAAAAACTCAAATGAAAACCCCACACCATATTGCAACTACATGTTAACACAGTCGGATTTGCTATGCTTCGATTCAACAGATTGCCATGGTGTCAAAGAAGTACTCTGACATATCTAAGAAAGAAACACACAGATAAGCAGAAAGATGCTACACATGGGTAGCTCAGCCACCCTCCCCAGCTCAGAGGTGATAGCATCCCTGCTTCAGGCTCTCCTGAGAGAAGTCAGAGGCTGGTTTCCCACACCCACAGTAACTTGCAAACAAGTCAGAAACAAGCCACATGGCAACCAGCTCTACATGGAGACAGTTTACAGCATAAACAGGAAAGCATCACCAGAACACTTGCTATCACTTGAGAAAACTCAGAGAGGGCCAACGAGAGATTTAAGTGACTGCAAACACTGTCCTAGAGATGATCACACAGGAGCAAACATGGTGTAATCTGGATATAACCTCTCAGTAATTCCTGAGAACGTGCAGATCAGAACACACAACCTGAAGGACAGCCTGTGTGTAGTTGTAGGTATCATGAAACAGGTAAAATGTGGTTGGCAATGGAAACTCAATACTAGGCATATCACACTAGCATATTTTAAAACTACCAAAACCATGTATGGCATTTGAACTGATAAAGCACCAGCTGATAAACAAACCTGATGTGTGTTAACAAAATCCATGAACATGAAGGCAGCACCTGGAAGAAAGAGTACTGTCTTTTCTTGTATCCTTCCTGCAAAGCATTATACCAGTAGAAAAAACAGTAGGCTTTTAAGTCCTTGTAGAATTATAGCCACATCGTACTTCCAAGTGCCTGTGGAATCACAGCCACAGTAACTCAGAAATCTCTTTTCCCAGTAGAGGTGCCAGTGATTTTAACTAGACATTTTAAGACACAAAAGTACTAAGTGTGTGCTCCAGATACCCTTCTCTCTCTCAGACCTGTCTTGGTGCCAGCAGTTATTTCTAGCTTAGCACTTACTGCAATTCTCTATTTCTGCACAGTACAGGAAAGACAGACTGTGGAGAGCTTTTGCAATTTAATACAGCGCTTAATGCTGTTAAGGCATAAAAGGTCATAACACTGCTGGAAGCACCCACTAGAACGAATGATATCCCAAAGGTTCATCAGTACAGCTCTAGCATCTTGAGCATCCCACTTCCCAAATGCAGTTAAGGCCAACGTGAAAGAGCTGAAACCAAAAAGGCCATGAAACGTTATTTCTGGTGTTCTGGCACAGAAAACAGGAGGAAGCTCAGAGGTGTCAGGATACAGTGCTGCAAGGCCTGTAGTTTTTAAACAGTTCAGTTTGACAGCCCACCTCTGACCTCAGCCCTGCAGATAACCAACCTTACTTCCAAGACACTGGGTGGTTCCAAAGTTAATGCCTGCTGATACCTCAGCAAGGCTTGTGGTTTGAGCATCAGCATAACATGAACCAATACATACTTTCCTTTCACAGTAACTACAGCAGCTTTCCATTATCAGAAAAACAAGCAGATCAAATTAAAACTGAGCACCAGAAGTACCACAGGTAAAACCCTGCAGCAACTCTGTCAATCCATGTGATAAAAACTTGTGTGCGAGATCAAAATCCCAGTGATGGAAATCACCCAGAGAAAGGGAACTGATAGGTAAGAGAGACAACATCAAGATGTAATAGCAAACCACTTGCATCCTCTCTTGGCTCTGCTAGCAAGATGGCTAAAAATAATAATTTGCTCAAAGCATGTGCCAATGGCAGAATAAATAATGTGAGCCTCCATCAGCAGAAACCCCACTAAACATTGATATCACAACCAAAAGAATCCCCTGGTTTTCTTGAGTGAAAAAGTAGCAAGCTGCATTTAGGTTGCTAGAAACTTCATAAATCTGGAAAAGAAAGCTGATAGTAAAGCAAAGAGTGAAGTGGAAATTCTTCACTTTCAACTCTGGCACTGCTTTACAGGCTGACTTGTTTTAGGAATTCATGATCAGAATCTGTGTATCTTTCGACGACACACATTCCTAAGTCTTTAAAGACTATCTATAATAAATCTCCTGATGTTTATGACTTGAACAAAAGACACAGCACGATATAGGTCTGAAGTGTTTATTTTACATCAGATGTTCCATACCAGAGTTTCTTCAGTTAGAAGTTCCTAGAAGAAAATGAAACAAACATTGTTACATGCCAGTTTGCTTCAGCAGCTCAGGTAAATATTTTTGTCCAACTGTGTAATCAAGCTATAACTACAGTGTATACATTTTCCTCTTAAAAGCTGGATTTGGGTATGGAAATTACCCCTGCAAGTGTTAGAGGAGAAGATAAACATACGTACTTGGAAACAATTCCGTCATTTTTTGCCAGACGCAGGATGGAATCATCTGATTCACCCTTTAAAAAAACAAAGAGAGATGATTCTGAAGTGACCAAATAATTGCCAAATACACATTAAAAAAAGAAGCAGCTGCAGCAATAACGCTGCCAGTGAACTGCCCAACGCCTTCGACAGATCACTATATTTTATAGGCACAGATTACTGTTTTCAAAACAAACTGTTAAATTCTTTGACATCCTCTAGGATAAGAAATAGCCTGAACTTGAGAAAATACACACTTGAATTAGTGAGATATATTTCTGAGTAAGCAGAGTTCTGATGAACTCCAGAAGTTTCACACTGTGTTTTAAATTTAAGTCATGGTAGTATCTCTAATAATTCTAAACAACAGATAAAAGCCAGATATTAGTAACTTGGTACATTAAAAGGAAAAAAAAAACCTACTTGCATCCTTAAGTGACTTTAAAAATCTAAACATACATAATTCTACAAACCAAAGGATTAAGAAATAACCAGAAGAAACTGATCCTGCAAGTGAATTTGGTCACGTCTTCACTCTGCCTTCATTATACCCACAGAAGCTCTCTCTCAAATGAGTGAAAGGTACGTTGTATTTCCAGGGTCAAATCTAAATCTAAACAATTCCTAATCAACATAAAAGGAAGCCCAAGCAACCTGGAGGTCAGGAAAGCACTCACCATTCGGCGAATTGGTCCACAGATGGCATATGTTTTGAACTGGCCGTTTACTCTGCCCGTTACCTTGTCAACCTGGAATTACAAGTAAGTTACTCCACGCAGATTCTTACACTGCAAGTCTTTTATTGTAAATTACAAAATAACGCAAATATGGAAGCTCGTAAGACACCTATAGAGTATCTTCTCACAGCATATTCATAGTTAATGACATAATGCAGCTATAAAATGGACCACACACAGTAAGGACACAATACAAAATGGAGCTGAAAGAAGAAAACACTTGAGTTCTGAAAAAAATGGAAAGTTCAGTGTAAAATTCACTTGTGGGTTTTACTGCCTTTGCTATTCTGTCATGTTTCTTTTAATTAAGGTCAGTATTACAGAAATATTTAAGTGAAGGGGGAAGGGGACAGTTTTGTTACCCAGGTAGAAAAGCATCCAAGTTAAGAGACACAAAATTGTCTCATTTCCTGCAGTTGCTGAAAAGCAGGAAGAAAAGACTAAACAATACAAACTGTGAAATTAAACAGTGCGGTGAAACCTGTAATACCATGAGGGTTTGCTTTTGAGTTCTACTGATTATCAGTCTTTGCAGAAAAGAAATAAGGAGCACTGAAGGAATGAAACGTGGTGAAGAAGGAAAGTATTTACAGGAAATCAGAGCAGAGCCTCTCAAAAAGTTAATTCTTTAGTCAGACACATAATAAAAGACTCAGTTGCTTAAAAGTATGGGAATAGAGTCTTGTGGTCACCCATTCAAGAAGAAATCATTCCAGCTATAACAGCTCGCAAGGAATCACAGGAAGATTGTGTCCCCAGAATTCCTGCAAGGTGAGTACCAATAAATGGGAAAAACAAAGCATGCTAAGAAGAGTTTAAATTAACTGGAGCCCACATGCCTTAACTGGGATCCTGCAGGAGTCAAAGTATACTGTGGTTTTCTCAGCACATATCTGAAGCCTGGAGGGCTTTGCAATAACACTGAACATTAATTACACTTAATACAGGAACAAATTCCTTGTTATAGAAAGAAAACTAAATGGATAATACCAGGCCAACATACATAACCAGCGTGTCTCAGAAAAAATTCTAAGCATCAACACCCCAAGCACTAAGTTAGTGAAACTATAATGCACAAAGCACACAAACTCAGTTGCTATCTCCCAGGAGCAGCAATGACAAGCATTAACACAAATGAATCAAGCAAAACATGGAAGTTCTCCTCTGGAAACTCTGAATTTGGACAAACTAGAAGAAGCACAAAGAAAATCAACAAGAATAAAAAAGTTAAAGAGCAGGCTGGCCTTGTGTACCCTGAGTAACGGTACTGCCTTATAGCCAGTTAAAGGTTGCTCCCTGAGCAAGCATTTCTTCTCCTTTCCTCCAGGGCAAGGAATTCCCTAGTAACACTAAATACCTTGAGTTAGGAAGCTGTGTTTAGCCAAACTGTTAAGCCCTGGAACAGACTGTACAGAGCTTTTTCTCTACTGTGTATCTTCCAGTAGGCTGAAAAATAACCAGGGGTGACACTAATACACCCACCTGTGGGCACACCCTCAAGCTCTACACTTATATGGTCTCCAGTTTATTTGGAGTTACATCACAAGCTGTTCTATCTCTTAAGTTCTATCCAAACTTTAAAGGTGTAGCTCTCCCCACATATTAGCTATAAAGCTTACCTCCGAAATATTTATCTGAATAGAAGCATGATCCTTAGCGCCGATTATTCGGTTGCTGGCAGAGCTAAGGAATAAAACAAGATGCATTTAAACAAAAGGAAATGGTAACAATGATAAACACCAAACCTACAGGCAAATTAAAACTTCACAGGGAGTTCAAACAAGAGCGTTTAAGCTTTCAGTGTTGAGAAAATTAAAATGCACTTTTAAGTACATTTAAGGGAGAATTTCACTTGGTAGGGTCATGCTAAGTTGCCAACCATGCCTTCACTTTGGTTTCTCTATACCCAGTTCGCCCCTATAGTGGACACAGGCCTTCAAATCACACAGAATATCACGTTTTTCTTTTCTAAAGGACATGAAATACAGCCATGGAGGTAACTGACAAGAAGGCAGTTTCCATGCCTTCTTCATCAGGAGCCATGACAGCTGCCAAATGGCAATCAGGCTACAAACCTCCAGAAGTCACAGGCTGTAAAAGCCATTTGACTCAAACCTAATAAAATGCACACAAATGGTTGATTTTTTTTTAGCTTTCTGATGCTGTTTACCACCCACGTAAAAACTCTCCCACTGTCCACCTACTATAATCTCAAAATTGTACTTAAGGTGCACTACAAAGGCAACAAGGGCTTGCTTCACAGGTTCACTGGTCCTGCAGCTACAAACCTGCACATCTTCTCCTGGAATGAGCCATACAAGAGCTGTACTGCCCTGTGCATACTGCCGCTACAAAGCTAGCAGCTACAAACACAAGATGCACAGTGCTCATTTTATATTTAGTTTTTGCTTCGCATAATTTACATAAAACATTTTAAAAATACGGAAGCAAACAGAAAACATAGATATATTTGTTTCAGGGATATTCTGCCACAAAGCCCCTGCTTTTGCACAGCCCGTATAGGCCTCTGTCCGGTTCTCGCCACGCGCCCATTTCCTCAAGGCACACACTGAGGGGAACCGCTCACCACTTCCGAGGGACGTAGAGGTCCACAAACTCCCCGGCGTCGTTCTGCATCTCGCTGGGGTCGCGGCGGAAGCAGAGGCACCGAACGGTAACACCTGCAAGGAGCAAGGCCTGGTCTGCGATCCGCGCTACCCCCGCTCCCTACAGCGGGCTCCACCCCGGAGCTGCTCGTCCCGCGGCCCCACAGCAGCGCAGGCACCGCGGGACGCGCACCCAGCGCCGCCTCCAGCCCCCCTCCGAGCCCCGGCCCGGCCGCTCCCCGCCGCCATCGCGCTCCTACCTCGCGTGTGCCGCGGCGGAAAGGGAAGGAGGGCGGGCGGCGGAAGCGGAAATAGCCCAGGAGGGAGCAGGGCACTTCCGGCGCGGAGGCATGACGTCAATGGGCGGGAAGGCCGTTGTGCGGCGCGGTGGCGCCCGGCCCTTGAGGAGCCATGGAGGAGCTGCTGCCGCTCGGCCTTTGAGGGGATGCGGGGAGCGGGTGTCAGCCCTGAGCAGTCCTGTCCTTCCCACACACCCCTCGAGGTCTGCCATTCCTCATGGCGCCAAGAACCCGAGGGGAACCGGCCGCCTTCAGAGCGGGCTGGAGCCAGCCGACCCACCATGCTTCAAAATAAGGCGTTTAAATACAAACCACGTACCAAAACAGTGTTTATTTCACAGCATCTTAATCTCACAAAAAATAAACGATGGAACAGGCTACAACTCAGGCTTTTAAATAATGGGGTAAGACAAAACCGTAACACATAAAAAATGTACAGCTCTTATCAAGAGTTCGCGCTGAGCCAAGCACCACAGCACAAGAACCCCCCTCGCCTCGGTGTAAACCAGCGCTTCCCTTCGCAGCAAGAGGAGCTGGGCTGTGAAAGTGCCGAAGCGGCAAATCCACGGGTGAGTTTGGGTACCGCTTTCAGTTCGTTAATGGATAAACGCAATAATGCTCCTTTGCCACATGGTGGCAGCTTTTAGGTGAAAAGCATTCCCACACAGGACTGCAAGCTACGCTCTAGGAACAAATCCCAACACATAGACACGCACATGTTACCCTATCAGTGCAGAGGCACTGATGTATGAGCTGCACCCCTGGACGGCATCATCCCCAAACCACGCTCTACCACAGACACCAATGCAGCTCCACTGCAGGGTATTTGGCTTCTGCTCCAGCCTCCAAGCTCACCAATACCCCAATGTGCCCAAGTCAACGTTTCAGTCACCTTTAGACAAAATGAACCCTTCTCAACTTAATGCTCCTTAACCTGATGTGCTCTTCTGAAAGGGAAAACAAAAGCTTGCCGGGTTATGATGTGACACTGTAGGTTATGTGGCTGTCACTGCAGCCCAAAGGCCCACTGCAACTAGACAAACTTCCACTGAATAGCAGGTGGCAAGCCAGAGCGCGTTGTCTTCCTTACATGGTGAGAAAGGAAAGTTGATTTTGTTACAGCAAACTCTTTATACAGTAAAGGTCCCAGAGAAAGGCATTTTCTGATTTCATTTATACCAAAATGGTTTGCTAGCTCTGGAGATACTGTGCCAGAAGTTTCTATGGTTACCTTCATCCCCACTCCTAACGACTTTAAGGACTGGTGGACCAGATTGTTGCCTTCACTGTTAGCTAATTTGAAGGCTAATTATACACTAGATGCTCAGTACATCAGTATTTGCATGCAAGGACAGTTATATTCAGTAGAAAGGTTAACTAGTAGGCAAGCTTTTAAACCCTTTAAAAGATAACTGGCAAGCTTATTGTCTAACTTAGTTACCATCTTGCTTACGGAGACTGGAAAGTCCTGGGTTAGAAGTCACAAGCGTTTTAAATTGTACACAATACCTTGAAGCTACATACAGCTGAACACAGTTACAAAAGATTTGATAGTCACTATATATGAAAAATACACTTTGAGCCCTTCTTAAAGAGGAAGGGGCTCCTGTAAAGTTTGATGCAATTCTAATGAAGCCAAACTAGCTTCAGACAAAACACAGCTGAAGAGGAAAGATTCAGCTACAACCAACATTTAATACAAGGAACAGGAAATTACATTACTGTACATATTCGATAGCAAGTCCCTTGCCTCAGTACGAGGTCTAGTATTTAATTTAGGAGTCCAACTTGAATGACACACTTCTCAGTTGTAATAGCCAAGCATCAGTTCTGTTCCTTGCAAACGGCCGCAGTTGCTTGTATAACAATATTGCTTTAGAAAATAAACCCAAAAGCCAGTATCACAGAATGTTCCAAACAACAATCAGGAGTTCATTCCCAACCTGGATATTTAAAGTAAATGAAGGAATAGCCAATGGTCAGAGAAGTTATTTAACCTCTGAGTAAGCATTAGAGCACTGCTGGGCTGTTCAGATGTGCAACAAATGCCAGTTCTATGAGGACCGTCACAGTGACCAATGCTGGAAGAACAGAGTAAAAAGGTAGCATTTAAATACTGAGCAAGCTTTGTTTCACTGGCTTCATTTGGCAGCAGTAGGTCTACTGACTCATTTGTTCAGAACATGTAAGACCGTATATAATACGGTCATACTAAAAAGGTGCTTATTTCAGACCATGGAACGCTGAATCAAAAACTGGAAAAGAAACATGTGACAGCAAAACTGCTCTTAGCCAAGCACTCATCTTGCACTGAAGGGTGAATTTGGATTGCAATAGCTTTGCTGCAGCAAGCTTGGTTCAACATGTGGTACTTCATGACAGATTTTCAATCTTTTAAATAAAATTACTATTAATACCTTAAGAATATACAACTAAATTGGAACAAAGTCATTTCAGTCTTATTACTATAGGTCTGTAGTATAGTAGACAATATATGCCCTATGTATCATTAGTGCAGCTATACTGGAATTGTTTTCCTTCTATGCAGGCCAATGCAGGTAAAAAACAAATGGCTACACCGATTCAGGATTCCCCACTAAATAAAATAACTAACTTAAAAAAACACTGGTACCAGACCAGCCAGTTTTAGGCACATCATTAAAAAAATAAAATATGCATTTCATTAATGTAAAAATGCAAGAAGATTCTTAGAAACATCTGAATTTTATGGTGCACTGGAATGGAAGTAACGCTTCCTTTAGTTTCAAGGAATAAAATAAAGGCTTTAAAAATAAACAAAAAGAAACAATACCATAGTATTCTTCATAGGGAAGAGCAGTTTTAGTAAAACCAAAAGGATAAATAAGGAATAATGAGCAGCCATGACAGCTGACTGGTGAATATCTGTGCTTAAATGTCCAAAATAAAAGTTCATTAACTCTTCTCGTACCATCCCCCAGACTTGCCATGTGTGGCCTCAACAGTTCAGTGACACACTGCAAGCTCCACAAGTGGCTGTAGCCAGGGCAGGATGCACACAGGGGTGTGGAAGGGCTGGTGGCAACTTCACCAGCAGTGTTCAGTGATGCCATCCCCAGCGCCACTGGCTGTCAGTTGAACGTAGCTTTGGTTAAGACTGTTGTGTGAGCCGTCTGTAATGAGGTAACACTTGGTTTTCGGGAAGATAGAGAGCCAGTTCCAAAGCTACGAGGACAGTGAATTCAAAACCAATGAGATCTCTTCTGTTGAATCTGAATCTCTCTTCTAGTTTCTATGATAGGAATAAAAAAAGAAAAGGAGGGGGAGAAAGAATCAGTTAATCCACAAGACACCAACATACTGTTTGATTATTAGCATGAAACAGGAGATAGCGATGCCTGGCCTCAGCTGTACCTACAGCACCAGAAGGTGTTGCCAGAGATCAGACAAGTAAGCCAGCTTATCAGCTCAGCTGTGACACCCACACAACAGACACTTATGTCTGCTTGAGTAAGTGCAAAAATAAGCTCACTGTAGGATCAGCAGGACATTAGACTGCACCAATTAGGTAGTTTTAATGAATCACAGAAATTAATCAAGGAAGAACCCTAATGAGACATAAAATTGACTGAAAGAGATGGTCTTAAATTAAAAGCAAGCATGCACTGCTGGAAATCTTGGCTTTGATCTTTGTCTTGTTCTATGAACTAGAGAGAAGGTTTTGACAACACCTGAAGCAAACCCCAAAGTACTTACATCTATAAGGTGTTTAACTTCATGTTTCCTGAGATCACTGCTGATCTTGGCTGCAAGCAGAACGCAAGCACCAGCACACAGTTTGCGGTTCTGTTTGTTGAGTTTGCCTTGGAGGACGAGCTTCTCAAAGTAAACATAAGCCATGGAGACAGTAACTGGCTCCAGATTGCACTCTTCACTCAGGTTCCGCATCTCTCTCTTTAAACTGGGAATAGGAAAAGAAACACCCTCTCAAACATGACAGCTTTTATGAAATGCTCTGGAAACACTGCAGCTGGGGAACGCAGAACAGCACATGGGCAAATCTATTTGTAAAACCACAGTGAGTATAATCTTAGACTGGAGAAGTCCAGCTGGCAGAAAGCTGGAGCTGATGCATGAACATTTAACATAGCTGACTGTGGAAGAAGAGTTCCTCATATGCTCATAAACACTGGGGGCTTAGCTGCTTCATCAACACACAGGCTATTGCTGCATGATTCCCTCTGGGCTCCCAAACTAGTTTGTGATTCATATCATATGCCTGAACAACCCTGACTTACAGAATGCCACATCAAAGTCGTGCAGATCACAGCAGTTGCTGCAGAGAGACCTGTCTACTACACACCTTGTGGAAGAATCAGGTCTGAGGGGGAAGGCAGACTGGTTTACACACTTCCCACAACATCTATCCCTGTGCTTCAGCATTAAGGCAGACTTCATGGTGGATGCTACCTCTCCTGGCCGCCATTCACGTTACTCCTCCAAGAAGATCTCTGCGCAGACACGCTACTCAGCTACAAAGAGGAGTATGTGGAACACTAGCAGAACGCAGACTCTGCCTGAGCAAGCCTTGGAGCAGTTACACGTAGCCCTGGTGATTCAGCAGAGCTGTGTTTAAGCTGGCTATTTCAGAGGCCTTGGCTGCTTTAACCGATGTGTAATACCAGCAAGATTACTTCTCTCTAAAGGCACAACAGTGCATCTCATTGATGAGTGGCCAGATGCATTTCCTAGAAGATGAGGAATTGAGTGGCATAGCCCTGCCTTCACAAAATGCTTTTCTTTACCAAGACTCCCCAGACCTAACATTCTTCATCCTAGAATCTTGTTAGAGCCCATCATCAGCCAGCTGGTAACTGAAAGGTGAAAATAGCTAGAGGGTCCAGAAAGACAACCCAGTTAGACTGAGGATACACTACTGCCACACAATCAGGTTACAAGGATTTGTTTCAAGGTGAATGCTTCACTATTAATTGGCTATTAGTGTTGTCACACCACAGTTGGTGGAATAAAACCCTTTTAGGTGGAACTACGAAAAACCAACTGTTACCCTTTCACAGCATCCTTAACATTCCTGTACAGAACTGTCATCCTACAGTCAGCTCAACTGTCAACAAGAGATTAGTGTTTAATCATATATACTATTAATAGATCTAGTATTTGCTCCATGCAAGTGAAAGATAAAGCATCCTTGCACAGCACAGATGATGTTCTCATTATTTAGTGCTCATTTCGTACCTCCTAATTTTGCTCAGCGTCAGCTTGATATGAGGAAACTTCTCTCTGAAGGTTTCATTCATATCCTTTTTAAGGTCTGAGGGTTTCACATATTCAATGACTGTAGTCTGAAACACACAAGGCAAAATTTACCATTTCTCTTGTGAGCAGTACTCAGCCAAACAAGCCTTCCAAAGACGCTAACACAAAGGCAAGCCCGAGTTTTGTTATTCACAGTTTAACATCTCTGTAATGTTGAATCTCAGCTATAAAGTCTTACAAGGAACTAGCAAGAAAACGGTTACAAATAACACCATGGAGATCCGTGACAGGCTGGTCCTTAATAAACTCAGTGTACAGACCCAAATATTTTTCCTAATCAATTCTCCAGAAGTCAGGACTTTCTCTTCCCAGAGGAGGTTTTCTTCCTCAAGGAAGCTCTTTGCAGGAGGATTTTCCAGGCACTCACTCCTCTGTTCAGGTATGCCCATCACTCACCATGTAAGAGGCGAAGATGAGAACACGTTTATGCTTTCCACAGGGCCATTGAGGATCATCCAGAATATTTGGATCATACTCTGCAGCTTCCCCAGCTTCACTTCCTGAGGGAATGAGGAAAGCAAAAGGCATAGAGCTTTAAATTTCCTCTTTCCTCTTTAAAAAGTTTTTAAGCAGCCAACTGGAGTGTTGGCAGGTCCCTGTACCTTACCAAGGTACAGTACAAGCACTCTGCATGTTTGCATTTCATAAATACACCAGTCGGGTAGTAGAATGATTAAAACCCACAAAGCTCTTCCATCTGCATGTGCCTGATGCATAGTTTTTGACTTAGTGGGAACTGAGCTTGTCATCCACAGATACGTACAGAAAACAACTGCTCAAGACTGAATTCCTTTGCCTGTATGCTGATCTAAGTCAGCAGAGCCGTCAGGTTTGCTTTTTTACATGACAGAAGGGATTCTGGTCACAAACTCCTTGGCTGTACTAGAAGGCAAGGAGGACCACCTCTACACCAGATGGTCCTTGCTGAGTCATGTAAAACTTCACACTTCCAGGGTAAAGCTTTGTGTTCCTTGAACTGCGTAAACAGAACTTGACCAGATGAACAGAGGATGTAAAGAATGTGTGCGAGTCTCAGTCCTAAGGCTCATCATTTATACTTCATTAACATGCCTTCTTTACTAGGCTGTGCTAAACCAGTCTCCATCCAGCACCAGCACATCCTTCCCAATAATGCACTTGATCCTTAAAATTGTTTCAGACAATTACATTCCTTTTCAGCTTTTCTGCCATGTGCAGAGTGATGACAAAGCTGGTGACTGGTCCTTACCAATGTCTGTTCCTGCTGGTATTGGTTTTGCTGTCACAGGTTTGTATCTGGATCCAGGAAGACTCCGAGAAGCACCAGCTCGACACGAGGGAACAGCACCGTGGCCGTCAGCTTTGCGAACCACGAGGGCATTGGTCGGATACAGGAATTTTGCATAGGACACAACCTTAAAGAAGAGAGTTGTAGCAGTTAGAGAGGGAAGTTTACTGAAAAACTTATTTCCAGAGATCTGGGATTTACAGACTCCAGGAACACTGAGCTGGAATTTCACAGAATAGAGAATTTGGGGATTAGAATGTATGTTACTAGAATATAGTATTTGGGAGTTGAGACCTTGAACTTTGCAACTGGAAGAAAGGAAAAGGTTGGATGAGGAACATCTTGCTTCCACACTGTCAGTATGCAAGTGTTGCAGGAAATCTGGTGGGCTACCAAGCAAAAGGGGAGGATTATATCAGTACAATTCTCACAGTATATAAACTAAAGGGTATCAATTTTGCCCATATTTCTAATCAAAACATCACTCATGTTACCTGAGATACCAGAATCCAGTCCATTCTTTAGAAGCACAGGAAGAAGTGATCATAGGATTCAACAGCCTCTTCAGAAGCAGCATTATCATAAGCCAAATATTTTAAACTAAAGATCTGAGCAAACTTCTGCTGCTCTGAGAAGTCACAGCTCTCATTTTAGGGATGGCAAAGCACTGCACAGATTAAGTGATTTACCCCTACATGAAACAACACCAGGGTGACAGCAGCCAGCGCACCAACCTGCTGTGCCCTGCTCTGGTCAATAGTTTGGGCACTGGCATTACAAATCAAGAGTGCAGAAAATAAGAATATATTTCCTTACCTTGCCATCAGCACCCAGCTCTACTCCTTCCAGTCCAAGCACCATCTCCGTGGAGACCGAAACTCCCCCAGAAGGATGTCGCTGCTTCTGTCCTTCCATTCTTAGATCGCTAAATACAGATAAGAACATGTGCCATTACAACATGCACAAGCCCACAGTCCTGTCTGGGAAACATCAGGTCTGTTCACTACCTACAGCCAAACCCAACACTCAGTTCTCCTGTGTGGGAACACAGCAAACCCTCAACCCCACCACCTCCAAGAAAACATTCATTTTTAATGACTCTCTTCAAAACATGAATATATTCATGTTCAAACCACAAATTTCATCTCATTTTATCTCAAATCATACCAATACACCTATTAAAAGTAAACTACTTTCCCCAATATTGTATTTTTGCATAAGACCATGCCATTCCCAATGTACAAAAGCTCGCTTAACAGTAAACATGACTTATACTACTAGATTTCCAGCTTCCAGAAAGGCAATTTTCCAACCACTGTGCACACAAGCTCAAATTAAGAATGAAGCAGAACTCTGCTTCAGCAATGGCACCATGCAGTTTTGTCGCCTATATTCCAATGCCAAAAAGCAGCTTTCAGTTGAAGAACCGCACTGCCAGCTCACAAGCAGAATGACACAGTGCTCAGAACTGCTCTAAACCAGCTCCAGTGACCTCCCTGCTTTCCTATTAAGTGCGAAAATATTTTCCCATCAACTATTTTTGTGGCAAGAACATTTGCATACAATGCAATTCCCACCACTAAACATCTGCTTCCTTCGTGCACAAGTTATGCACAGGACAGGAGTGACAATACAATTGCTTTGCCAGAAGTGGATTTGAATAAAACTAGTATTTTCTATGGCCTATTTGTGGATCACAGACCTCCACAGAATCAACTCAGACTGCACAAGGGACTGAGCAAGGTTGCAGGGAAGTCCAGTTACCAGCTTTGGTTTCTCACAGGTGATCATATTGGCAGTTCTATATAGCACAAACACCAAAAGCAGTTTCAGTTTAAACTGTTTCTGGTTCTCTTAGATTGCAAATAGTGACACACATGGCTTAGAGCTGAAGAATGGAAGAGTACCCCTAACTTGTTTAGATGTAACTCCACTATAAAACCATGGAAGTTTCCAGTAAAGGCAGCAGCATCCTTCCCTGATGCTCCATATGTTTTTCAGTTGATTGCACTAAAGACAGCTGATTTCTGACCCCTTTAGAAGTACAGCAACAAATCGCATCATCTGTTCAAAGTGGCTTTCAGGGATTTAATAGGACTGGAGTGCTTGAAATCGTCAATCAATGCCTGAAGACAAGTCTCCCTTTCCCACTATTTTCCTCATGGAGTTTGAATGAGCCCTTTGACACTGTGGCAATGTCAGATTTTACTGCTCTGATAGCAAGCTTTTGTCCTTACACATAAATAGCAGAATAAATAAGTTCATCTGCTCCTAAACAGAAGCCGTCCACCAACCATACTCATATAAAAAGATCTTTTGTAACCCATAAACCAGCCATTTCACACAGCAGTTAAAGTCAACTCACCTGATCCGTAAACTCTCCCCGTAAGGTAGGATAGAAAAAGCCACACACAGTGTTCGTTTAGCACAGATTAACACTATCCTGTAAGCAGATGGGAAAAAATCAGGATATGAACTAAGATGCAGGAAAAGCAGCTTTTTATGGAACATGAACAGAAGACTCTTCTTGTATCACTCTGCAAGTTACAGACACTGCTATGGATCTGATGTGTTCAGAAAGCAGAGATTTCATTCTGACCCTGTAAAGTGCTTAGAGCCAAGCTCTGTTTCAAACCCCAGCATTCGGTAACTGCCATCACCTTGGAGCTCCTCACAGGAGATCCTGGTCTTTAAATATACATATTTATATTTATTTAATTTTTACATAAGCCTTATGAAAAGATGTAAATAATATTTTACATTTAGATGAAGCCTCACATCTCTATTAATAAATATGAATGTAGCCTCAATCTTTCTCTTCTGTCCAGCAACTAAGCCAAGAATTTGGCTAAACCAAGCCATTCTCCTTGAATCCTCCTTAGCATTAACCTCTTTGTGCACCAGAGATACGGAGGGAGTTAGAAGAGAATGATTTAACCTGCTCAATGTAGGATGGCAGAACCACTATAATATTGCTGCAGACGTAGTAGATATGAGCATCTCCTGCCTTCAACAGGAGATATAAAACTAACAAGGACATCACCTTATTCCCACTGCTATTAAATGGCTAATTGCATTGAACTAGACTCTACTGAGCACATCCTATTCCACCCAAGTACAGGAGGTACCTTGCCCTCCAGAAGTTACCTGCTGTTCTTGGTGTCATACTGCCTCATGTTCTTGATGAAGTGCATCTTCTTCAAACTTTTGTGTCTTGGAGACCCAGATATAGGCTTGTTCCTGCAATTACAAACAAAAACCCAAGACCTGGTCAGGGTTCTGACAAAGCAGTCATGCCGGTTGTATGATCAGATGGCAGCGCGTGCATGCAGGACCTCAGAAGAGGGTGGAGGGAGGAGAGGACTGCATGCAACGAGTTGAGATTAATGCTGCTTTTGAAACAAGTACCTTCGTACACTGGCATATTCCACTATGTCTTCTAAAAAGTCTAGAGAGCAGCGCTGGGAGATAAAACGCCTTCTGTAAAATGTACAACACCACGAAGAGTGAACAGTATTAGTTCATGGCCTCGGAGTTTATGAACTGCAACAGATCTATGAGCTCTTAGGACACATGGCAGGTTCTTTGGGTTCTTTTTGTTGCTGGAAGAGGACTTAACTAAGAGTTTGAAGCTCCTAAAAAGGCCAAGAACTTGTCTTCCCCTCCAGGACCCTGGAAATACACATTTATACCAACTTCATTATCAAGAGCACTACCTTCAACACATAACACCACCTACCTAGAAATCAAACACCTAAAAAGCTTCCAAATCCTCATTTAAATAATCTTACAAAAAATACCACAAAAAGCTCCTTCCCATCAATGCAAGGGAATAAGTCATTTTACATCAATCTACGGGCAGATGCACATCTATCTGTATGATGACTGAATCCATGTGTACTCTGTTCAGAACACAGCTATCTCCAGCTGCAGGAGTCAGCAGACAAGAGTCTATGGCTGTAGCTCAATAAAATTGACAGATCTCTCCAGAAAACAATAGAGAGGGTTATTAGAGGAAGCAAAGAGTATTCAGTAGTCATCTGAAATCCCAGAATGGAAGACAGGAGGAGAATAACAGTAGGAATCATGTGTTACTGTGACAGTAATAAGATATTACAGTTAAGCAAAAAAAAAAATAGACTTTGCCAAAGTAAGATACATGACTATTGTCAAAGTCATTCTTGGTTGGGAGAGGGATTTACAAACGAATTGTGAAACTACAACTGCAATTTCCAGAGGAACAATGCACTCACATTCATCTCCCACCAGCAAACACTGACACTACAGCTATCAGATTCCATATTTTCTGCCTTTGAGCATGTTGTGCTACAGCTTTAGCACAAACCGTGTGCATTCAAGTCCAAAGTTTTCTTCCAAAGAGACATAACTCAACTAATGGACACTACTGCCATGGGAGTTAATGCAGAAGCAGCATATAAGACAAAAATTGTACGAGTGTGACTTGACAAGACCTACTTTTGGAAAAACATCCAACTTTAAACTGTATCAGAGCTCTGGTACTACCCAGGCAGACCAAGACCAGGCTCTCATGCCTGGAAGTTAACATCCAGGACCAAAGCAAAGGCACGGCACCTTGGATGGGAGCCAGGAGCAGGGGAGAAAGGTCAAGAAAAATGGGATTTATGAATTGTTAACAGCTATGGGAGGGTTTTTGCACAGCAAAGCCATTTGTAGCTTCAGTTGATTCAAGTTAAAGATCAAAGAAACCTACTTGGGATTAAGTCTGGACTTGAAGCCCAGCACTTCATTCTGAACAGCCAGACAATGTGCTATTCCTGGTGACTCTGTCTCTCCAGCCTGAGCTGGGTAAGAAACCAAACCACACTAATTAGTTGCTACAGAAGGGATAAACCAGAGTTCCGGACGTGAACAAAATCCATCTGCTTTCTCTTGAGCATGGTGTCCAGAAATCCCGCACTTCAGAAGAGAAGGTGTTGTGATGTTCCTCCTTATACCTTAAAACAGCTTGTCTGCAGGCAAGAAGTTAGTCCTGTGGTTGTACATACCAACGATTATCTAGAGGTTTTGTAAAGTGACACTTCAATCTGAGTATTGCTGAAACCAGGTTAGGTCCTCATTCCCCACTGCAACTTCCTGAGAAACAATTCCCCCTTTTCTCTGTATTCTCGAGTATGTAAAGGGAATGGACACCAAACTAACGAACATTTTTCTTCTTCCCAAAGTCTGCTTATGGCGTTATTAAAGTAACTACTACCCTTTCTCTGTGAATTTGTAATAACTTCTACTCCCATATAAACCCTGTATTTTTACCCCTAGAAGGAAACTGTTATCAGATTCTCAGCAGCACTGTTCAGTTACTCACAAAAGAAAATGAGAACACAAACAGGTTGGAACTGAATGATCTTTAAGGTCCTTTCCAACCCAAAGTATTCCATGATTCTATGGTTCTAAGAAAAAACTAGTGTCCCTTTCTGTAACACAGGAGAGGTAAATCCTCCCACAGGGCTACCACATTCAGCATTGCTATAGACTGCCTCCTACATACACACAGCTATTCAGGTCCTACTGAAGAACATTCCTGGCACAGCTTCAGTGCCCTTCACAAGCACTTCAGCTTTAAAATCATTACTATTTTTTGCTTTTCAATGAGAATTGCACAGGAACATTTAATGCTTTCACATACACACAGTTCTCCAGTCTACTCTGGCACCTGACCTGCAATAAAAACACCCTTCATGCTATGCAGAGGCCAATGTCAAACCTCCTGGCAAGAATGAAGGTGGTAACATCCAGAGCTTTCCTCCTCCCCTGGATGCAGACAGAAAGACGCCATGTGTGGTGAGCAAAGGCAACACACAGCTAATGCCAATGACAATAGGCACTGGTACAAAAAAAGCACATAGTTCTGTGAAAGGATCCTGCTGTGAGTGGATGGATTGAGAGCGCCATGGCCAGACCCTCACTAGTAACTCTGCAGTGACACAGAACCATAGACTGGTTTGTGTTGGAAGGGGCCTGGAAGCTCATCCAGTTCCAACCCCCTGCCATGGGCAGGGACACCTTCCACTAGAGCAGCTGCTCCAAGCCCCATCCAACCTGACCTTGAACAGTGTTAGTGCATGGTGGAGCCCCATCCCACGCATTACACCCTCCAAACACATCTTCCTTTTCCTATTAACAGACACAAGAGTGACAAATACCTGAACCTGCTGCTCCAAGAGCTGATCTCTTAAGTAAAACCCTGCTGCAGTGAAGTGAGGATCCTGCCCCTCCACTCAAAACCACAATGACTCATCCCCACTCTGACAACAGGAAACTTCAATTTTAGCTATGCTTGTAAATAATACCTTCAGTCCTCAAGCAAAACTGTCACCTTGGAGGAATCCCAGAGGAGCAAGACACCAACCCTCAGATCCTAAAGCAGGGTGCACGTAAAAAGGTCTCATTAATCTCGTTAAGAGTACCTGAAACAGTTTCTATGCTCAAGCCAATGCTATACAGCAACACAGCTCCTTCACTGCAGTCAGAGACTTGCTGGAATCCTCAGTACCGCTGATGTACAGAACTTCTCTATTAAACAGTGCAGTACTTGGAGCATGCTACAGAATTTAACACTTTTTGAACAATCTGCACTGATTTATACACATCTGCTTTAGTTTGAGTGCTCTTCTCACACAGCCAATCCACACTTCAACAGCCTGCACAAGATCGCTTCAGTAGCTCTAGCTTTGATGAGAAAACCATTGAGTCACATATCCTGTGCTAAGCAGCTTCACCTAGGATAACACTTCTTGCTTTTTGTCTCATTCACTGGAATTCAAAGGATTTAAAGTAGTTTACACAGAATGGCTGTTGCTAAATGCAACTAAATACTAAAACTGAATACCAATGCCTGTATGTACACTGCAAGTTACCTTACGCACACCTTTATTGACATGCTATCTGATAAGTAGAAATCAAAGTATCTGGTATTAAAAGGCTTATGAGATTTGTAGAACAGGCTGCCATTTCAGCAATATCCTAAAGACCTTCCTGTTTGAAGCCTGAACCTGAAAATAGCCTGTAGGAAGTACCAGCTATTTCCTTGACAAGCTAGAGAGACATTGCTTATGGGTACATCCTTGGCCAGGAGATCACTTTCGGGTGCTTCTTCCCCACTACCTCAGGAGCCAACATAGCAGGAACCTCCCAGAACTTCAACATACAAACCAGCACCCATGTTCATACAGCCAAGGGGACCCACCAAGAATGAAAACACACGCAGCCCATGCTCTGAGATAAGGGGCTATCGAGCAGAGGTATTACAGATTACGCCATGGCTTCTTATCAACATGTGCACACATGGACACACAACCCAACACCCTGCCAAATCCCTGATGAGCTAAATATGCACTTAACAAAAAGCCCACAGAAAAATCTTGTGTTCCGATAGAAACCCAACAAATTAACTCCATGATGCATTTTGACTCTCACCCTGGGAAGCAGCAGCCAACCCTTACTTATCCTGATGGACTTCCCCACTGAGGAAACCCAACTTTTGAGCACTTCCAGCTTTGGTGTTGTCCTCTTCTGGTCCTGCCAGAGCCCCACTGAGCACTGGCAGAGAAACTCAGTGCAGAGAGCAAACAATAATAGACAAGCAGCAAGCAGGATCCTCAGCCCTGAGGTTGACAGAGCTGTTAAGTGTTGCCAGCAAAGAGGACACAGCTAGGAGCAGTCTATGTATAGCACTGGTAATCCCTCCATGTTCCGTCTTAGGAATTGAAAGGAAAAAGCTGGTTAAGTCGCAGCTCCAGGTTAAAGAACAGTCACCTTGCCAATGGCTCTCCAGGAGTATTTTCCCCCTTCCCATCCATGGGCTGGGCTACCAGCAGACAACCAAGAAGACAGGTACAGTTTCAGGATGCTGCTGTAGTTGGAAGTGTCTTGAGTTGGCAGTTCCTTAGCAGATATAGTAGAATGCAAGAGAGACACCAAACCTGTGCTATCAGACTTGGCTTCAGGTACAGGCAGGTCTCTTCCATGCCTGCTCCTGGGTCACCATGTCCTCTAAGGGATGGTGGGGCAGCCCTTTGGGCACTCACACTCCTCTTCAGCACTCCCAGGCTCTGATTCCAGGCTTGGAAACAACCATCACAAATCTCTTTTTAACTCCTAATACTGGCCTTTATAGTGATCATGATCTTCCTTAGGCCCCTGTGTGCTGCTGCCATTTGACCATTGTGAAGCTTCTGTTTTGCCCTCTTGGTTCCAGCATTTCTGCCACAGCTGGTTTGCTCCTTCCTGAAGGGTTAAATCAGAAGCTTCTCTAGAATCACACTGGGATTCTCCTCCCATCCTAGTGAACCCCCGACTCTCACATGGACAAGTTTCCACTCAGCCAACCACACAGCCAGAGTTCAATGGGCATTCAGCTATTTCCAGCAACACAGCATCTTCTGCCATGACTTCTTATCCTCATCACTTCCAGAGCTGCAGAGCCCTGTGACATGGATGTTCTAAAGGCAGTAACATGACTTGAGACCTCCTCCAGCCAAAGGGGCCTGCAGTGTCGATTGGCTTGGGATGGAGTCATATCCATCACCCTTCTGCTGTGGGAAGGATGCTATGCTGCATGCATCCACACTGCATGCACCCATGCAGACACACACCCTGAGGCACCGGGCTAAAATTAGCAGCAAGTCTCATATCTCTGTTCCTCTTTAGCCATGCATGCTGCTGACAGATGGGGGCAGGGGAGGAGGTCAAGGATTTTTAATTAGCGTGTAAAATCAGGGGCTCATAGAATTTGGTTTCCTATTTCCCACTTGAAAGAGTTTTATTTTAATACGGATGTTCCTTTGTAAGGTCCTTTACAGGCCTCAGTGTAATCACAGCCATCACGGGACTGAGTTATTAATATAATAAGGGCAAAAAAAATCATGTATTGGTTTTTGGAAGCATGAGCTTAGTAATAACTGTCAAAGGTAACGTGCACAAGGAACCCAGCTCCCAAATCCTGTTTACAATAGGAAGACATTACCCGTCACATTTGTTTTGCCAAGATTATTCTCAAGATTAAGCTGTATCATTTTTCTTCCTTATAGGTGAGCCAGCAGCCAGATATGAACCCTGCTTTGCTTTGATGAGCTAAAATGCTGCCATCAAGGGATTAAGCAAACCAGTTCCAGCTTTTAACCTTACTTCCTTGCCACTGCTTTTACTTGTGCAGCCCAGGAGGCATATTCTGTTCTCAGGCTTGTGCTTCAGAGCATATGAGTGTGAGTATCCCTGTTCTAGCATCCCTGTTCTAGCAGTGCCCCGTGCCTTACTGCCCTCAGTGCTTACAGTAATGAGTTTCCTGCTCTAAAGCAGATTGAGTACAGCTCACCGGGAGCAACAAGTTCTCAGTAATTAAAGCCAAAAGCAGGCAGAGACCACATTTATTCTGAATCACCAAACCCACATACTCAGTGAAACAAATTACTTTAACAAAGAATCTACACCATGGAGTGCCCAGCACTGAGCAAGCCATTTTCATGGCTAGGTGGTTTCAAGCTCTGATGTTCAATGAGAAGCAAAGATGCCCTGCATAACCAATAGTGAGCACACAGCTAAGTGCTCCTTCTTTAAAAGGCAGCTACTCACTGCTTTATGGCACAAAACCCGTGCTGTTTGGATCACAGATTACCATCCCAGGAGCTCATCCTGACATTTGTTTAAGTGTCTGACTGCCAGAGAATAAATACAAGTTTCACAGCAGGGCTGGTTTAACTTATTCCCCTGTCAATCTTCACTTTAAAGAGGAAACCCAGATGAGCCACATGAGAAGTACTTTTACGCTTCAGAGCAGGGTCCTCTTTCAGACCTCAGAATGAGGGGGGAGGCCCAATTCCTTCACCTTTGTGTTCTTATCTGAGGTTTGTCTGCAAACCTGAAGGGGCATCAGGATCTTTCCTGCTGGTCCCAAGCTGCCAGAAGATCCCACACTCCTCAGGCACCAGTAAAGTCATGTGCAAGGAGAGTGTGTCATGCAGCCTACGGGACAAGCGAGGAGCAGCACACACGAAGCATAATCTGAATAAAGGTGGAGGCAGAGTAAGTGGGAAGCTCACTAAGCCTGGAGATGTTTAAATACTAACAAGGAAAGAAATTAGATACTGTTCACAGCAGCTGCTGTGATTCACAACCACACATGATTAAGACCTAATGCCACTAGGAAAAGAGCTTTGTACTCATTGCCTTTCATAAATCACATTGTTTTGGTGCTCAGAGTGTTTAGACAATCCAAGGATAAAATAATGCCTTCCAGTAAGTATTATGAAAGCCATCTGTTGCAACAGAACCTCCAAACCAGATGTAAGGCTTGCGATGCCCAGAGCCCACATCTAAAGCCCACTCCTAAAATCCCCATTGCTTCTCACAAAGCAAACCACATGTGCTGGCCAGGACACAACCAGTATTCCTCTCAGTCTTTACCTGTTTCGGGAGGTGTTTCTAGCTCACCAGCCTGGTCCCTCTGTGCTTCATGCTCTGCTCACCAAGCACTGAACTGCTGACCTTTGAGGCAAGTGAAATGCAAAGTGTGCCCTTGATAACACTGTGGGCATTATGCTAGAAATACTCATGCGGTTCCCTGAGAGATGATGCTGTCACCTCATCATGTGCCTTGTTAAAACAAAAGCCATCAGCACGATAAACCCAAGTTAAAAAAATAGAAGAAAAAAGAAAGAAGCTTTTATGGGGGAAGATGACAATTCAAAACAGACTGGAGGAAGCCCAGTCAGAGGAAGTTTAGAGAGGTCTCTCAGTGATTCTATGGGCACTTGGTTCTTCTCACTGCAACATTAGTCCCTCCAACCCACAAGCCTCAGAGCAAAATGTTACGTTTAAACTGCAGTGACCGCAGCAGAGAAAGTGCAAATCTGCCCATGGTGCTGAGCAGCAGCTTTAACCAGCAGCTGCTCAGCCTCTGCTGTGGCTGGCTAGCAAAAGACACAGGCACCCAGCTCCATCTGCAGGGTATGCTGAGGTTGGTTACCACCACCCTGAGCAAGAGCTGATGCAGGAGGATCATCCCCTGGGGAAGGTACTGCACAGGGACAGGGTGTCCTGAATGTCTAGGGATCACAGCCTCAGGCAGTGGGCAATGGAAATGGATGAGCTTGAAGGTCCCTTCTGTTCTGATTCTATGAATGTCTTTTGAATCCAAGAGCCACTTTGTGAATCACTTCACTTCTTGCACTTAAGCGACCCGTTAAAGGTTCTTTATTTAACATCTTTTTCAGAGAATGAGCTACAACAACTCTCAGTAAGTTATGCACACAGCCGCTATAAACCAAAGGTTAGCTGTTTAAAACTCTGCACTTGAAGAGCCAGCATGACAGAGTGGCTTTAGCCAAGTACTCTCCATCTGCAGTCACCTGCTTTGTCAACAGTACCTCGTGCTCATGCAGCATCCAAGTTTCATTACACTCGTGTGCACATCAGGTCCTGCATTTTTAAACTCAAACTGCAGAGCTGGAAGACTTTGGAACAATCTTCAAAAGAAGGCTCAAAAAAGCATCTTGAGCTCAGCCTGACAGGCTCACAGCTCTAAGAGGATGAGAGGAGGAATACAGGACAGATGAAGTCTTCAAGATTTAATACAGCTAAAACATATATAGTGTAGGAAATCAGAAATTGAGACTTCTGTGAGAATCACTTCCCCTCTCTCCACTTCTCTCCCCCTCTCTTCTAAAACCCTTTATAACCCAGAGCAGAAAAGCTCATCTGTAGCTCAGAACTACTCTTTAAAATGGAAAGCAAAGATCCTTCCCCCCGCCTCATCCCAACTCATAGTAAATTGCCAACAAACTGAGAACCACTGCTAGTAACCATAGCCCCAGTGAAGAAACTTCACCGACAGCACTCTGGTCACTTGGCAAAGCGGATGTAAGTCAGGGTAATCTGCAACTATCAAGGAGAACTCTGGGGCTAAGCAAAGTCATGGTAAGGAGCATTGATAACCTAAACCCATCCTTCTCACTGACACCACAGTGCGCACTGTACAGCTGCTGCTCAACATGAGCTCCAAGTGCTCAGCCTGAGGAGGCACGTGTTCACCAGCTGAGATCAGAGGGAGGAAGGCAAGGGGCAGAGATAGCTGCTCTAGATTGTGAATCAAAGAAATGTTGTGAGCGAGTACACTGAGATCCTGCAGACTTCAGAGTCAAGAGTTACACTGGAAAATAACAGTCCAATAAAGCTGGTGTTATTTGTCCTAACTCGAAGGAACCTTGTAAAGTAAATCTTACAAGTAAAACATTAGGAAACAGCCACAAATGCTGTGCTGCTACAAAAGGTTTGGGTAGTGCATTCAAGCCCACAGCCAAGGAGCACCAGGATAAGGAAGCTCTGGTCGTAACACTCCTACAGGCCCCACCAATTCCTCCCCTTCTTACATTTAATTTGGCAGCGTTTTCCCTCTCAGCTGATGGCTCATTGCCTTGAAGCAAGGCAACATTATCCCAAACACCCTGATTGCAGAGGAACCATGAGCCAGCAGCAAGGGAAAGGTGCAAGCAGCACTTCCAGAGCATCCCCTTTCCCACAGCATCCCAAAACCCACTGCCACAGCTCTAATCCATCCACAGGTAAAATCAGCTGCAAGTACATTTAATGCTGTACAGACAGCTCCTGCCTGGAGATCAGAGTTACTTTAAAAGCCTCTGGATTCTTTGAAATGAAGAGGTCACATCACCTTGGGTGTTAAGTCTGGGACTGTTTGACCCAGACCCACTCGAGAACTGCACAGGATACAAGGACATAGATTTTCTGATCTCCAAGTTCCAACTTACTTCTCAGTAATATACTTGGCTGGGAATGTCAGATAATAAGCACCACAGGCAGCTCTAAATTATAAGCATTCAATATTAAACACATACAATTCACCTGCAGTTGCAAATATGAGAGGAAGCTGCAGCCTTATCGTTTCAATGAAGTTCAGCTTTAGGTGATGTTCACTTTCAGCCCCAAGCAGCACACCCCAGTCTGCTCTGAAAGGTCAAAGCTTGCCAGCCCAACAGATCTTGCTGCTTCCTGGAAAGCACTGTGTGTGCTCAGATTATTCCAAATAAGGCTTGAAATTAAAACTCAGACTTTGAAACATTCTATTTCCTCCTCAACAAAGTCTGTTTATTAACAGAGGGGGTATATTTACAATGTTTAATGTCTTGAAGTGAACCCAGCAGCACAAAACAATGCAGTGACCATCATAAGCATAAAAGCCTGACCAAGCATTTCTGCTCTTCCACCCAAGGAACCAATGGGATCACACCTATGTCAGCAATCCCAGCACCCAATTAACACTCAAAAGCAGAGTTGATCCAAAGCCTTACTGTTATCAACTCCCATTTAAACTCCCACCACTAAAATGACCTAAATTAGCTCACTCATTTCTGATTCATCAGCAACCCTGAGCATTCCGTCAGCTCCCTGCCCAAGGACACTGAAGCATCAGTTACAAATCATTCAGTCTCTATTTATTAAGCCCAGCAAAACACAGTGAACAGATAGCAAACGCAGCTGCTGTACATGACGCTATACCATACCCTCAGCAGCACAACAAGCATTGACATAAGGGCTGTGGTGCTCATTCCTCATGCTTTCATAACCTGGCTAATTTCAGGGCCCCGTTATCTGTGTTTCCACAGAAAGCTCAGACCCAGCTGCAGAAATTCATTAAAGAGCTGTGAATGCGGATTTGTTCGCTGTTTGCTGCCTCCCTCCACTGCTCCTTGGGAGGCTGGTTCTGTGAAAGAACAAAAGAACAGAGCAAGATGGAAAAGGAGAAGGGAGGAGGGATGGGGAGATTAAGCAGGCTGGTACAAGTGTTGTAATTGAAGATGCTGTAAACAGAAGATTTCTCAGGAAAACAAAGCGGATGGTTCAAGTCATTAAGTTGATAATGCTCAGACAGTACTGCAATGAAACCAAACATCCAGGTTGAACAGTGCCCCAAGGTTGTGCACCGCTGAAGTTTCCATCCTCAAGGACCTGACAGCTACTGAGCAACAACAAGAAACTCCATGTTCCATCAGCTGAACAGGTCACTTATTCTATGGGCTGTGCTTTTTACAAGGGCTTGTAGGGACAGGACAAGGAGAATGGCTTTAACCTGCCAGAGATGAGACCGAGATGAGCTCTTAGGCAGAAGCTCTTCCCTGTGATGGTGCTGAGGCGCTGGCACAGGGTGCCCAGAGCTTTGGCTGCCCCATCCCTGGCAGTGTTTAAGGCCGGGTTGGACACAGGGGCTTGGAGCAACCTGCTCTAGTGGAAGGTGTCCCTCTTCATGGCAGGAAGTTGGAATTGGATGAGCTTTAAGGTCCTTTCATCCCAAACCAGTCTGGGATTCTATGATACTTGAGCTCCTGCCTGTTACTAACAAACCACCAACTCCAGCAAAGGTGCCATCACAACCTGCCCTGAGCTATGCTGACCGGTCCCATCAGCTCCTCATGACTTCTCAATTCAAACAAGGTCAAGTTTTGTGATAGATCTCTGCCCAATGAAACTGCCAGTTTAGATAAAACGATCCCCATGCACTGGGGCAAACCCCAGCAAGATGAGATCCCCGGGAAGTGGTCATTGAACATGGATGGAGGGAATCTGAAGACCCTTCAGCCTGTGCTCCTGCTGTGCTTAAGGAAGGCTCCACAGAGAGCAACTCAAAGCAGCTTTGGCAGTGACTAAAAAAGGACTCTGAGGAGAGCAGCTGCCTTAAGTGGGCACCAAAGATTAGATGTCCAGAGTCACAGCACAGATTCCGCCACCCCTTCCCTCCGCTGACTTCATATGTTTGTATATTTGTATGATCCCACAGTTCGCCTATACAGAATAGGCAACATCAGCAAAACAACACCCAGATTCCCAAGTCCAAGGAAAAGGACACCCATGTTGTGATGGTTTCCTGATTTCTGAAACCTATTTTGCAAACACAGAAGGGGAAACAGTGTAACCACCACTGTCCTGCAGGAAAGTTGGTCCCTGAATCACTCTCAGAGTATTTGCAGCAAGAGATGCCGCTGTTCCATGGGGATGAAGGGATGCTCTGTCAGAGCAAACCATGGAGCCATCCAGCAACAAAATAAATGGTGATTACTGAGGGATGGTCCATCTCACCCACATTGTGTGACTGGGAGGAGATACACTGGGTCCAACACATCCCCACAGGCAGCATAAAACCATCCTCTTGTCCAAAGACGTGTGTATCACCATGTAAAGGTGTGGATCTTCTGAAACCTGAAGGTTTCAAGCAGCGTTCTCCACTCACTCTTTTTCTCTTTAGAAGTACAAAACCAGATGAACTCTCACTCCAAATCACCCCTGTAAGTAGTACACAAGATGATTAATGCGGTACAATACAGCCTTTCAGCCACCTCTCCCAAGCTGAAATCATGGTCTGTTTTGTCACTACTCAGACAGAAGCCCTTTCATTCCCTCAATTACCTCCTTGTGCTTCTCTCTACCTTTTAGTTCTGACTTATCATTCTTTTGAGATGGATTGATTAGAACTACTATAGCAGAGCACAGCACCTAAAATCAGATGCCAAGGGAAGAGGCAGGAAGGACATTACATGAGAAGATCCCAGGAATATTTTCTTACTATCCTATCGACTTGGCGTGGGAAGGGAAAGGACTGAATCACTTACATGAACTCCACCAGTCCAGAACTCAGCATGCACAGGCACACTGAGAATCACACCCGCAGAGGTAACTGTGCTTGTAAAGCTCTTAATGTAAAATTTGCCCTCAAGAGCTTTAACTACAGTAATAAAGCAATGAAATGAAATCACACAGCACTGAGTGCTCTGCCTTTTGTGGAGTGCTGGGAAGGCGCTGTGCTACAGCAACACCTTTGCTTCGGGCTTTCCTGCTCAACACGCGGTACCCAACTGCTTGTACTTGGTACCCATAGTGCAATCTATACACACCAAGCATCCACTTAGCAGCCCCAGCTTCAGTTTCTCCGTGAAGAAAGGAAAGAAAGGTCTCTTCCATTACAAGAAAAGCAGTGGGTGGTAAATGACAGTTCAAGGCGGAAAAAAACCCAGAAGGAACAACACCCAAAAGGATCTCCACACCGTGCTGACAACAGTTACTTCCCTAAGTCCACTTTAAGTTCCAAGTAGTTTCCTGGGGATCCAGGACACTCCAGAGATGTACACTGAAAGGGATCACCCACCAACTGCATTAGCAAAGCTCTCCAGGTTTAAAGCACAGATATCTCTGTTTCAGCTCACTAACAGAGCTCTGAAGACCACGGAGACTTAAAGCCTTTGATACTGCTTTTCCTATCTGCATTCTCAGAGGGCCAGCTTGCTTTACGAAGCTGTTTATGCCAGAAACAGCCTGAAAAAGAGTTCCTTCAGAGCTCAAATCCCCAGGACCTGAGCAAGAGCCTGCCTTCCAACCGACAGGAAAACCGACACTCAGACTGAAAGAAGCCCCTTGGAAATACAACGGTAATCCTGCACTAAAGGCCAGAACCTCCTCCCCTGAGGCTGACTCAAAGTTCCCAGCGCCCGGACGGGTATTAACACACAGAGTTACTGCATAGAGAAGCAGCAGAGATGAGGACATCGGCGGCGTACACCCGAAGAGTCCTACCGAGCAGTGACTCCATGGGCTTCAGCTGGAAGCAGAAAGATGCAGAACCAGAACGAAGGGACACGCAGGAGGCAGCGCTCGGGATACCGCAGGGCTGCAGACAGAGACCGAGCGAGCGACTCCGCAACCCCGCGCCCCCCGAGCAGACAGCCCCGAGGGCCGCTCACCCCCGGTACAGGGCAGGTGCCCCCCGACCATAGCGGGGCCGGCACCGCCTCCCAGGGCCGCCCGTTTCCCATGCTCCGCTCCTCACCCCCCGGAGCCACCGACCGAGGGCCCTGGGAAACTTCATCTCTTCCC
>JASSUY010007829.1:0-33278 GCA_032466535.1 Forpus xanthops
CATTCCAGTGCCTCACCACCCTTACACTAAAGAATTTCTTCCTCAGATCCAATCTAAACTTCCCCTGTTTAAGTTTGCACCCGCTACCCCTTGTCCTATCACTACAGTCCCTCATGAAGAGTCCTTCCCCAGCATCCCTATAGGCCCCCTCAGATACTGGAATGCTCCATGCTGCTAAAAGAACAAGGTCTCACAACCTCACTGCAGTTTTTGCAGTCCTGGGGGAACTGTTGCATTGCTGATCCATGCCGAACCAACTTGTCTCTCCCTTCTGAAAGGGCAATCAGAAGTTTCTGCCTATCCCAGCAAGACAGAAATTACCTCAAGGAGCACAACCTTAGAGGTATGGTTAGCTCCTTGCATCTATGCCTAAGTTCCCAGCAAGGCTGCCCATCACTTACAAGTATTATAATGATTTTTTTGATGAATTACATACATTTAGCAGTCTTTCTTTCCTGGCTAGTCCTGTGCTTGCTTCTATTCAATTGAACATACCTCAGAAATAGGCAGCCTGGTAGACTGAAGCTGGGCTTTTCAGACCTCATGTGACTGAAACTGTTCCGGTTCTGTTTTAAACCCAGGACCAAACTGGCCCACCTGCTTCCAACCAGATGAAACCATCTCACATGTAAAACAGAAGTGGGTGAAACAGAGATAGCCTATTCCCAGGAATCTCCTTTTCCTTTGTCAGAGCACAGCACCGCTTGGAATTCCAATATTGTCCACTGCTGCCAATTCCTATATCTGATATGAATAACAGATGATGCAGCACAGGAGTGGGAGGGAGAGGAGAGACAGGAGTGTGCAGTATGGCACTATGCTTTGGGTCCTGGGAATGGGCCCCTGCTGGGGAACAGGCGTAACAGATACCAGATTTCAGATGGACTGCTATCCTGCACAAGAAGCAGACCATGTTTTGTTTTGGTTTGGTTCTGGTTTTGGATTAAACTGAAATCAGGCTTGGTTCCCGCATGAGTGAAAAAAAGCAACAAACCCAGCTCGCTTGCAGCTCAGTGCCATGCTCTAAGCTCTCACTAGGCAGCACTGTGTGTCAGTTCAGGGCTCTGGTCATCTGAACTGCTTCTTCCATTTTGTCCAGTCCTGCCCACATGCAGCTGTAACTGGGATACAGACCTGCTCCATTAAACCTCTTGTACTTCAACACCAGGCAATCTGCAGGTCAGATTATCTTCTGTTTGCCTCTGGCTGGCATCCCCTGGGAACTGGCCAGCAAGAGAGATCTCTATACCTAAACACTAATTGTATCTTCAAATCTGTGATGCATTTGTGGCCCAGGGAATGAGTCCATTGGGATCCAGAAGGGAGTCTGAGGCCAGGTTTTAAGAGACCCATTGTGCTGCATGCATGCTCCTCCTTTGCCTTCCTCTTCTCCTTAGAGCACCACAGAAACCCACAGCTCTGATCTCATGTTCAGAGTAACACAAGCATGAATCATACCTTGTAATTACCACCCACCCACTGTCTTCCCCAGGGCAAAACCTAGAGCAAGTGCAGACCCCAGACAGGGTCATGCTTGTAGGCCAGTGCTGGCGTGATCTCTACCGCACGACATAGCTTGTAGTAAGAAACAGCCCCTGCCTCAACCCACCTGCAATCTTCATGGATAATGTTTTTTATTAGTTGCACCCACTTATAGGGGCAACTGATGACTCTTCCTGATGCAGTGAGGTGGTTTTGCAGCACAGGGAAGACACCTCCACTGTGTAAAGACGGCTACACACCACACTTGCCACCAAGTTGGATTTCATTAGCTCATTTTCCTTCCCAAGGTCCAAGTCCTGGACATCATGGCTGCCAGCCTCAGCTAGCCCTGCTGTATACCTGCAGGGTGCCTGGCATAGGGGTGCTCTCTGCAAAACTCCTGCAACGAACCAGAAGAGCACTGGCAATGAAAGATGCAAAAGCAGCGGCCACAGCACATCCAAGTGCCTGCAACCCCAGACATTCAGTGTAAAAACTGCTTAGCTACCAGTCCTCATGCAGATCACGTGAGTCCAGAATGAGGCACTGTCCTCAGGTTAAGTCCCCTCTATTTACACACATCTCCCTACACAAGGGTCACATAACCAAATGTGGACCAGCCAGATCTATGGGACCACCAGAACCAAGCACAGTGAGAGAAGGAGAACAAAAACGAAATAGATTGTGGGCCCCAGTAGTCTGCTATTCCAGCTGAATATTGGAAGGAACAAATGTAAAAGCCAAAGTGACAGGAATTGCGGCATCAAGTACCTTTTAGATGATAACAAAGAAAAAGATGAGACTAAAAGCTGAGCACAAGAGACTCACAGTGCCACGGGAATAGAAGCTTGTATCTAATACCAAGTGATTTTTCTCTTACACAGTTCATTTTAGGACAACGCTCACCCTCGCAATGCCAGTCCCACAGCCTGAGGCTGCTCCGATTTAGGCACCTGACTGTTCAGGAACAAAGATTTCTCTTTGTGAATAATTTAGGTTCCCTTGTTTATTTAGGTTTCATTTGGGCTCTGTTTCTTGCTGTTTGAACCTTCTGAGTTTACAGTTAACTGGGCTATGGATGTACAGACCCTCTCCGCAGCCCTTCCATTTCTGTAAGGGAAACATCAGTATCACCAGTAACTACCCACGTACTTCAGGCACATACAGAGCAAGCATAACTCCTGTAACATAACCCCAAAAATCTCAGGCATTCTCTTTGTTGTTCATCTTGCTGAAAACAGAGATTACTTCCTGCTTTGAGATGCACATTTGACAGTAGCTCCACAAGAGTGCTAAGCACACAAGTAACACTTCTGTGGCAGTGGCACGCATGTCCAGTCCAATAGCTCCAGTCTTAAATCAAAATAGACATGGGTATCTGGCACTCATGGACACGGCATTCCAACATGCATTCAACACCAACACTGTCACTCGGACAAGCAAACATACCGGCTGAGCTGCAAAGAGGCACAACTCTGCAAGTGCAGAAAACAACAGTAAAGCCCCAGCAAGTTGAATTCTGAAGGGTGTCAACATCTTGCAGTTGTCAGATATAAAGCATTCTACTGCCTGAACACAGCCTGCTGAAAAAGTGCTATTACCACTATTCTTAACAGTGCTCCAGACACATTAGAGGAAACCAGGAAAACAGTACAGATAAGTTACAGAGCTGTTTCTCAAAGCAGCAATATCCTAAATAGATCTGTTCCAGGCAACATGCTCACTGTGCAGAGTGGCTGTGCTTGCTTGAGGTACCACCACCTGTACCCACTTCTCAGGTTGTAGTTTGCAGCTCCTTTTCAGCACTGTACACGCTACTACACGCATGTGCACCCCACCACACACACACCACCCCGAGAGAAACTCATTCCTGACTCACCCTTTAGGCAGGCAGCAGTCCCAGACCCTCGGAACCTCCTGCAGAAGAGTTGATGGAGTTTTACCTCGTTACCCAGCAAGGGCGTTATATAAGTGGCACCGTTTCTGCAGGCAGTGGGGATGCACCAGCCACGCTTCCCGGCGCGCATCCCTCTCCTCCTCTCTGTCCCACATGGACATGTCTGGTAAAGGCTGTGCCACGGCCTGGCAGGGAGGGGCAAGGTGGGCTTCAGGGTGCTGGTGAAAAGCAAAGCTAATGAAATCAAAGAAAGTTCAAAAGGTCCCTGACATTTATTAAGAGGCATTGCTACTATTAAAGGATACGGTGCAATGGTATCATGTTTCTTACCCTGCTGAAAGCAGCTTGGCCTAGATTTTCCTGTACTGTTTGATGTGACCATTCATGCAAACAAGAGTAAAACTTTCTCTCTGCTTTTAATTAAGCCAAAAAAGAAAAGAAAAAAACCAAAACCACCCAAAATGTACAAAAGACCTTTTTTTTTGCTGTCATCTGGGTCTTCTGGGCTACCCTTAGACAGAGAACAGGCAGGAATCAGTCCCATTGATTAAACTATTATTAGCAGCAAGCAAACAGATGTGCTCAACAACAGGACAAACCCCATGCCCTGTACTTCTGGACTAGATACAGAAGGAAAAAAAAAAAAACCCAAAAGCCAAAAAACATTATTTTACCAAAGGCTGAGTTGGTATTTTAGCAAGGAAAAGTGGAAACATTTTCTAGCACACTGGGCAGAAGCAAAGAACGTAGCACTTTAGTCTGCAGAAATCAAGATAAATAAATAACATTATTGCCTTTGCTCTGTTCCCACAGACAAAACCTTTCCATCTTTTATAAGACGGGTCATGGTGCTCATAAATCATTGGTGGACACAGCACACAGCCCACAAATGACAGGGGGTCTAGCTTCAGGATGGACATAAAACTCTTATGTAAGCCATAATCCTCTCACAGACTCCTTATTCAGTGATTTTAAGGTCTGCACTGTAGGAGCCTGCTGGCATCCCAGTGCTTTTTAACCAATTTGGTAATGGGGAGACTTCAGTTGCAGTCACTGACACTGATGCTATCGTCAGTGCCCAGCACTGCTTCACGGGGTTTTGGACTGCAGAGCATTTCTGTACACGAGCGTTTTGGTCCTCTGCAGAATTGCCACTGTTGCTATCTGTGCTGAGTGAATCACCAGGATTAATCTCCTGCAGAGTTCACTGAGGCTAACGATAATCAAGTTAAATTTACACTATATGATCAGAGTTTAATTAGGTACTGTTATACAACTCATATTAATTACAGTGATAATACCCTTATGAAATGAAGATAGGAGGGTGGGTCTGTGGTCAAGCAGGGGCTCAGATGATTTTAGGAAAAAGACGCATTAAAATGCTGTGTGTGTATCTTTAGTTACTTGCTTGCCTATGCCAGTGCTCAAGATGAAACAAAAAGCTTAAAAATATAAATATATATACAAACCTACGGATTTTAAATCTAGAAGATAGGATTAAAGACCTCCCACGTTACCTTCAGTTTACTCCAAGGAGTATAATTGTCATTTAAAATCCCAGAGACAGAATCATCATTATCTTGCTCTGCTCAAAATCCTACCTAGAAAAGCCTTTGAACTGAGATATTAACTCACTTGGAACCAAGGTAGGTTTTCCAATATTATTAAAGTTTCTCTCTCGTTCCTTGAGTTTACCTCTCCAGCTGACCTGTTGGGTCAGAGCAGACACCAGCTCATGTTTGACATTGATTTTGTACAGGCACAACCTGCCCTAAGACACAGACCCCATGTATGCCTACATGGCTCCTCTTCTCCATGCCCCTTCAGAGCCTTGGGAGGACGCTGTGGGGACAGGGGACTAACCTGAGCCCCTTGCTGAGCTACTACAAACCAGGATATCTCTGCCGATGAGGTGCAGCAGGGGGGATCCCTCATCACAAGTGCAGGAGCAGATTCCAGCTTTCAGCGCTCACTAGTGGCTGTGTTGAGAGACAGATTGCACAGTGTGAAATTTCAAACCTGAGACTAGGTCTTTGCTTTCAGTAAATCTCACCTGAAGTGTCCTACAGAAAGAGCAAAGCTAGCGCTGTGTGGCTCCCTGCTCCCTGTGGATCACTGCTCAGGTTGGGCTTGGTATCGGTTAGTGGGCGTTGAGCGATTGTATTCTCTCCCTTTGTTATTTCCCTTGTCATTATCATTATTGGTGGCAGCAGCAGTGGTTTGTGTTATACCTTAATTACTGGACTGTCCTTATCTCAGCCTGTGGGAGTTATATTCTTCCATTCTCCTCCTCATCCCTCCAGGAGCAGGGGGAGGAAGGTGGGGAGTGAGAGACTGCGTGGTTCTGAGTTACAGCTGGGCTTAAACCACAACAGTTCCTTTTGTGTAAAGAAGACATGTAATTGCTAAACACTTCTAATATACACCTCCCAAAGTACAGAGGTGGCCACCACACTGGGAACTCAAGCCAAATCAGTTCCATGATGCTAAATGCATCTCCTGCATATGTTGGATGGCTTCAGTGAAAGCTGCAAGAGACTGTGCGCTGTTACTGACATTCATACAGTAACACCAAAACTCTAGCCTTGCACTCATACGGTCAAAGATGCAGGTAAAGTTCTCCGTAAGTAAAGCAAATAAGCAACACAAAGAGCGAGGCCTCTTGGCAAGAACAAATGCTGTTCTTGACCACAGACACCTGTATGAGCCTCCTGCATCCAGGTTCTCGACCCTCTGCAAGTCACTTTGCACAGTGACTGTGTTTCAGGGGAACCCCTGGCACTTTGCTGTGGCCACCACAGCTAATTTATTTGAAACCCCACAAAATAGGAAACATGTTTCCTTCTTTAGTTTTTTCCACCCACTTTACCGGACAGCAGCAAAGAAGCAAAACCAGTGCACCTCAGCACTCCTACTTTGCACGAAAACATGTAGAACAAGCAGTATGTTAGTGCAGCTTGTAATACATATTAATTACCTGGCCCTGCCAGCTACATAATTATCTTGTTACATTTTGGCTATAATACACTGAACTGTCCCTTAGCTGGAGGATACTGTGGCATTGGACCAGGAACTGCTCATGAATGCTCTCCAGCTCCCACCCCATCACTACTGTTTCTCACTCTGCAGGCAGACTGAGATGGGCTTCAGGCCTGCACATTCTTCTCACAGTTCACAGACATCAGAGATGTGTATGCTTTAGAAGACCCTTAGTTCCTCCCAGCCCCAGAAGCTCCTAACAAACGCTATGAAAGGACTCTTGCTTTTCTGGAACCATGGGGCTAGCAGAACATCTCAATTCCCTTGTTGGGATTTTTGCTTGATTAAAGAACAAAGGACTCGCCATTCCTCATTTGTGTAGTGGCTGGCTACAAAGCATAGGTGGGACCATGATCTTCCCCACAACGGGATGCTTTGAAAACCTCCCCATCCTCATCTCAGGACAGAAATGCTCCGAGAAGTAACAGGCTCTGGCCAAGGCCTTCAGCCCGTTATCTGCTGTTGTGACACTTTCTGGTCCCCCGCTGCTGAGAACGGCACTTGTAACACACTAACAGAACACAGCAATGCTCCTGCAGCAAGGCTTTGATTTAGAAAGCAGAGCTGCTCAGCCCACTCTGCTCTTGCTGATGTAGTGACCTGGTTTTGTCAAGACTGTTTTTCTCCTTCCCTCTTTGATGTCATTTTGGAAGGGAAGTCGTAAGATTTTCATGAAGGCATTGACTAAAAGTTGGACTGAAACAAAGCCAATCACAATACCATTACAAATGAATGAAGGTGCAATTTCCCCTTAAAGGATTATTATACTATTTAGGGTTCTAGCACATTTATTTCCACAGTTTAATAATCTCTTTCACACTCCTCATCGGACTATAATCTAATCCATTTATATTTTAATGTAACAAGTTATAAGGATTATCAGCTTGTAATAAATATGCTCATCCCCTAAAGCACTTAAACAGCCACTACACTTTGTAAAGAAGATCTTGCTTAATGAGCAAATATGTACAAAAGAATGAGGAAACATTAGTCTTTGTGGCATTAACCATGTTACATGAAACACCATCCAACTGCAAAATTCACTCTGTAAGTCACTTTTCTGTGAAATTGGAATTTTTTTGGCATGCAGATATATCTTCATTATAGTATACTTTTGAATTACTTTTAGCATAAGGGAGGGTTTGGAAGTCATAAAGATTGTCTTTTGTATTCAGAATTACTTTATCTTGCACTCTCAAATTTGGAACGGTACATTACATTCAGCCCATGCACAGGATTGTATCAAATCAATAGATGATTAAATTCAAATTAAGGAAAGCTGTTAATACCAGCTAAGAGGAATCTACCTGAAAAATCCCACCTGACTTGTACTTAGGTCACTTCTAGTGCTGAAGTGTCCATGAAACCATGCTCACTGAAGCCAGCTGAAAGCCATTCTCTGTCAGAGCAAGATAAAACCCTCTCTTGGCCTACTGGCCTGTAGTCATCAATCACAGGATTCTTCCTAGAGAAACTAAATATTACTTGTCAAGCTATAAAGACATTCCTTGCCTATTCATAGAGCAGCCCAACATAGCAGAATTGTCCCACCTAAACTTCTGGTATCAGCTGAAAAAGTCCTGAGTTTGTAAGGCAGGACCATTAATTACCTTCCAGAGTTTTCACTCTTTGAACTTCAACATACAGCTCAACTTTTCATTTCTGCCATGGTGGGATTTCTAATTCCTCTCACATGCTGTGTCTGCCCAAAGTGTTTTTCCTCCAGTGAAAAATGTGAAGTCAATGGTCTAGGATGCTTTAATCCTCTATTCTTGCAGATGCATGCTCCATTTAACATCCTGTGGGGTATAAAGCTTAAGTCTTTGCTATACAGGACCCAGTCAATCACTTGCACTTCTGCGGGTTCTAGAATTAGTTCAAGAGCTCCATTCTCAGCAGCACACTTGCTGAGAATTCCAGAAAAAAAGAAGTACTGTAAAACCTCCAAAACCCTTTAAATAGGAATCCATGGATAGTTCTGCCTTAGCTGGAGTCATACTGAAAGAAGCCTGTAGCTCTGGCTGATGGAGAGAACGGACATTACTGTTCTGCAGCCTCTGTAACTGCAACAGGTCCCTCCTACCCCATAAGATAGTGGAGACATAGCTATGCATGGGGTTTCTACTGTTCCTGGAAAATCAATCTCAACAGTCCTTTCTTAGTCATCCCAATATCTGCAAGGCAAGGATGGTCAGAAGACCTATGCCCAGTTAAAAAAACCCAGTACAAAACCACAGCCAAGAAATCAGCTACCTTTCATGCAGTGAACTGTACTGATCAAGCTCTCCTTTCCTTTCAGGTGCAGTGCATGATGCACCATGCTGCAAGGCCATACCTCATTCTGGCTTTAAACAAACTTTGCTATGTTAACATGGGAGTCAGCTCCAGCTTAGGGCTTCAGCAGCAACACTGACTTGAAGCACCTACATCCATCCCCCACACTACCTTCTCAGTTATACCTGCACAACCATTTGCAGGACTATTTCATCAGTCAGAATGCATATAGAGAATGCTTTTATCCTAGATCAGTGTAGCATCTTATACATCCTGATACTCTCCACCTGCAGGATTAACAGGCCTGAAGACAAAATATTACAGGTATTACAGCCTTCTGCTGTATTTTCATATATCAGAGCCACAAAACTTCTGGCATCACCATGAAGTTATAAGCACACCAGACTAGGATCACTGCAAACATGAACAACAAATTAAATCTAACGCTGTTTTCTTCACTTAGTGAGCAAATTTTACAAAGCTCCTTAATGACAGAGATGCAGTTTTACTGTGGCAAGGAATTTTCCTCTTGTGAACTCAATGTTCAAACAAGCTCCCTGGTGAGGTAAGCACAGGCTGCCTTTTAATACAAACACAAAACTCACATTTAACTTATTAGCTGGGGGAGGAATACAGATGAGAGTTGGATGAATCTCATGAATCATAATTTCTGTAGGATAAAAAGCAAGCTTGTCTCAAAAAAAAAATCAATTCATTTGCTTCTATTGTGTATTGCAGATAGAAACGCTTAAATAATAAAAAGACTAATAAAAACACTCCAACCGATTGTTCAAGAAAAAATGAAAAATAGCTTTTGGATTATGAAAGAATATTCTTTAAACACAGAAAACCAAAACATTTCAATTGACACAATGCTTTGGGAGAGAGAGACAAATGCAGATTAGTCATGCTTGAACGTACTTCCCCAAACAATACACTGCTTAGAGCTAAGGTTAAGACATGTACACACCCCAAGGCATAAATGAAAAATTAGGGTCTGTATATTAGTTTAATTCCTTTATCATTTACTCACTGCCATGTTCTTCCAGTCTCCTGGGCAAATGAAGGGATGTGCCCTTGAAGTGTGAAGCGTGATGAAAGCATATTGCTAACACTATCAAAAGGATAATGGAATCACACAGTTCAAGTGCAGCATCATCCTCCAGAGATGTGCAAATAGTCCTTTTTTACTATTTTTACTGAATATTTTAGAAGAAGGAGGAAGGAAAGGATCAAACAGAGAAAAGGCATGCCTGAAAAGCTCAGAGAAGTCTAAAGCTAGCACAACAATGGTAAACATTTACCAAAACAGGGGTTTCATGGAATACTCAGAAGTGTTGAAGGAGGACAGCATGCACTACAGTGTGAGCATGTACTGGGCATGACGTACTGTGGTATGGAATACCCCTTTAGCTAGTTTAGGTCAGGTGTCCTGTCTCTGCTTCCTCCTGGCTTCTTGTGCCCCTCCTCATCGTCAAGAGTACAAGACTGAAAAGCCCTTGATCTAAGTAAGCATTACTTAGCAACAACACAAAACATTGGTGTGTTATCAGTGTTGCTTTCAGGCTAAAGCTGAAAACAGAGCACTGCTCCAGCTACTAAGAAGGAGAAAAATGACTGCTACTGCTGAACCCAGGACAATCTATTTTTGCCAAAAGGAATATGCAGGATATTCTGGGGAGGAAAATTCATCAACACCAACACCTGAGTTTTATCTAAAAGCTCTATTTTGGGTAAAGAATAAGCAGCTTGAATTTGTATTGAGTCTCAAAAGCCTAGTTTAAGTAGATTCTTTTTTTTCCTGGGAAAATGTTAAGAACAGACTGTGTTTTTCAAGAACTGCTACAGTAAATGATGGCTTTGTACTGATTTTCAGTGTTAGGAATGCACATGAGAAAAAGAATCAGAACAGTCCTGACATCCTGTTACTGATGGATAACTCTTCTTATCCATCCATATCACAGACTCCTGGCATATATACCTCCACTATCTCATCTTATGCATTTCATATGATCATCAGATTTGGGACCAGCCATTTTTATTCTGCAAAAGCCACGATCAAGGAACTTCCCTTACAATGCAAAGCCTCACCTCTTCATCACAGGAGAATGGAGCTCACTGGCTTTCACAACACAGCAATTCATCTTACTGCTCAATCAACCCATAATCTTTGGGGCTAAGCAAACCCCTGAGTTTGAACTGAAAGAAAACAGTCTTAACAGAATTTAAGGAGACAAAATATATTACTGGGTTTTGCTTTACAAGTCGAACAGGTTACATATTATATCCACATACAGATGTGATCAACTGAACTTGTTCTCATGTAATAAGCCATGTTATAGCATCAGTCCATCTTTTAACAGAAAAAAATTGTGGCAAATTAGCTCTGGTGCCGTGCAGAATTACTTGCTGTGAGGAATTACCTATTCGCTATTTGAACAAAGTCCATAAAAAGCACACAGGAATTGTTCATCCTATCAAATTGCAATTTGGATCATACATCTAGAGCACAGCTGACCTGAGGTAGAAAGTTCACAAGTCACTGAGCTCTGCTTCCAAATGAATCCCTTGAATAAGCTTGATACAATGCAAACATGGCTTTTTGGCATGGACAAGCTTCTTGAGCTTCTTGCATCATACACCCCAGGTACTAAGAATTTCTTACCAAAAGGCTCAATGTAGTTTTCATTCAGAGCTGGGAGAGTGAAAGCAGCCTCAATCACACTGACAATGCTACTCAAAGTATTTAAATGTTCTTAAGCTTTGTAATATGCTTAAATAAAATTACATTTGAGCACAGAGTTGGCCTGTTTTGAACGTAAGAAGAATATGATAACAGAAACATGTTACTGTTTTACTGTTGTTATTTATTCCTCCCAAAGCCCAGGACAAATAGCAATCTGATTAGGACTTGCTTATAGAATTAAAACTTCTTTTCCTTTGGCATTACTGTTTTCATACCTTAATAGCAGAGCTAACAGCACTAACAATTCTGAAAATTCACAGGCAGGAAAGCAGAATCTCCACCAAGAGGCATAAAAACCTCATCTCTCCTTACAAACCTCTGTAATCTTAACTAGCAATCACAACAGATGTCATGCTCTAGAAAATATTTGCTCCCATCAAAAGCACTTGACAGATAGCAAAGAGAGGTAAAGGGAGAGAAGTGCTAAAAAGAATGAGGAACTTGCTACTGCTTGCAAAATTATAATGGGTTAGAAATAAATGCTAGCTCAAAATAAAGGAACTGGTTTAACATAACAGATCAGGCAGTCATTACCATAGAGAGGTGCCATTGAAGTTTTATTTCATGTATAAAAACAAAATAAAGATCCAGTTTTTACTTAGTAAAACTAAGAGCTGTGAAACAGCTTCTAGTTAGGATTATTTCTAATAACCCTGGGGAAGCCACGAAGCATTAAGACAAACAAAGGACACTCTATTAAGCACATGGAGCACAGAATTTGATATCCACACAGAAAGTTTTAGGAATGTTGGGCCAAAGCTGCAGATTATGAGCTATAGCCAATCCACATTTAAACGCAGCTGCACCTAACGCACAAACCATGGAACGGGTTCAAACACCCAGATCATCAGAATCACCTTTGGTTTGAATTTTTTTGTGAAAATATATTTTACAGTGGGAAAAAAAATGCTGTATTAACAACACCGAACCATAGAATCACTTGGATTGGAAGAGATCAAGTCCAACCATTGCAGATGCTCACAGGAGTCAGGCAGGGGTGGCGATGGAGTGACATGGAGGGAGCATGAGCAGACAGGGAAGGAAGTGCGAGGATAAATGTCTCCATGGTAGTGCCCAGAGCCACTCTGACTTGGCAAGGTGGGAAGAGTTGCACAAGGTTCTCAAAGGAGACCCAGGCTAGATACAGAAAGATCCTCTTGGGACCTACAGAACAGGGATCAACCCCACAGGCTGCAAAACAAGCTCCTAAAGAGAACAGCTCTAGCATAATGCTTCAGATTAAGACCCATCCAACATTTGCTACTTCTATAGGAATTGTTCTACAAAAGGGTTCAAACTGTGGTAAGGTTTGAGAGCAGTATGTTCTTCTGTCTTTTCTGTCAGACACAAAACCATCTACACAATGACTCATTCTCTTGGAAGAGCCTTATGAAGCATTCCAGCTGTGGAGCTAGAATTTGGTACTTCTACATGACCTTCAACATCAGAAGCGCTGTTATGAGTCAAGAGAAATTCTGCATCTTGAGGATGAAAAACTGCAAAGGTATTAACTGGCTCCTCAGTGGTGCCTGCTGCATAGGCCCACACCCACAGCAGGTTTTCATTTTTGTCTGCTGTTAACTCTCAGTCATAAATCATCCTTCAATTAAAAACAGTTTTAATTAATAACACCCCCCTGTGCCTAAGCCCTGGGCCTTTTACATTAGAAATATTAAACCACAGTGTGCCGTGTGCCAATTATAAGAATCAACAGCTTTTTTTCAGGCGCATGAGTAGTCTGCACTAGTGTAAAAGCAGTTACAAGTAAGCATGAGATCACTCCTGGAAACACTGGGCATCTACAGTGAATCATCTTGGCAAGAAAGTGCTATCCAGAGTGAGGAGGACAGAGAGGGTTGGGAAACATGACAGCAAGCCAGCTCCAAGAAAACTCAGTCTCGGGCATTCAGCCGGACAGTCACCAAGTCAATTACTTGATCTTCCAAGTTCTTCTCCCTGGTCACTCTTCACCACAAATGTAAGAGAATGACTGTGGGTGTCCCAAAGTACATAGCCTTTCCTTCTTGCAAGGCCCATTCAAGCACATAAGAGCTTCCCCTTGCAGGGAAACAGCAAGCTCTTTTCCCTGTGAACTTGAAACATGAAGCCTGTGTGTCTCCTAACGGCCGATTAGAGCTAATGAAACATTAGAATGACAGTTGTTCTTTGCTATTTTTAAAGAAATATTTACATACCAAGCACTTGACCCTGCCCTAAGAGATGACTCAGAGCCGTTAACAATGCTAGCCTGTATAAGACAAAGCTGAGCATGTGTGGCCCAGATCACACACTCCAAAGCTGTCAACCCATGAACAGCTTTAGCCAGAAGTTAAAAATGGAATTGGCTTGCCATTTTGTATGATTTATGCTTAATATTTCAGATCAATGGCTCTGTATAATCCCTTGGAGAAACAGTGGAATAAATACTTCTGAACAAAAGCACATGGCACTTCAGTCATCATACACAAAGTTGTGCCAGCACATTCCGGTCCTCACCCTACCTCATCTCCACCCCATCTCCCCTTTTCATTCCTTTGCTTCATAGGAACTCTTCCCCCTCCATGGGCTGCAGCTTACCCAAATTCCAGTCATTACTCATATTATGGTATTTTGTAATAAATGTGCCTTAGTTTGCTACTTTAAGGTCCCTCTCCTTTCTCCTCTCTTACTCGTCTGAACTAGTCTTAGCAGTAACATCAAGCATTTTACTGTTCATGAGCCAGCACAGATTTCCCCTCTCCCATCACAGAAATCAGGCAGAAAAACCTGCCCTGTAGTTTGTTGTGCTCCACTGGCAGCACAGCAAGATTACATCCTTTAGCTTCTTACAAGTTTGATAGCATCCAACAACCTGCACTGTAAGAATGATGCAGGAAGTTGTGGTTTTGAGAGGTGAATGTGGGTTTGTTTGGATTTTTCTGTGTTTCTGCTTGTTTTTCAATGTTAAATGATAGTTACCACTAAGCTCTCTCTTACACAACAAACTAGGTAGGTAGCATTTTGTTTTGAATATACTGTAAAGTTCATGTACATTAATCAATGCTAGTGTATGAGGAAATTAACAAGGGGATAACCAACACCACCATTTTCTCTGGAGACTTCCTACTCAGTGCTAGCAGTTAACACATTAATTATGCAGGCATTTCTAAGCACAAACCAAAGGTGATCACCTGCACACTCACCACTATGTTCTGCAGGCATTCAAAAACGCCCCTGATTGTAAGTACAGAAGAAAACTAAACTAACTTCAGGTAGTCACCGATTTTCCATTTCTCAGTTCCTCCAGAGCCTTAACTGTTTGTAGCCTTGGAAAACATTGCAAAAAATTTCTGCCACAATCTCAGTCTCAAGGTATTTGCTCACTCTTAGATACAATTCTTGCTTTAGGAAAACTGCCTGTCAACCTATGCAAACATAGGACAGACCACTAAGTGAGAGGCAATTTTCAAGTACTGAATGGTTTATGCAGACCAAGTATTCCCAATTTTATCGTAACAGTTGTCTCAAATCCATTCCTAGTCATAAAATGGACAAACTTACACTTCCAATTTAAAGTACGACACTACAAAAACTTTATATCAGCATTTTATAGAAAACCCAAAGCAACAGAATATTAATCTCTCCACAACTTTTATCAGTTTCCATATCTGCAATGTAGTAGGTTGATGTTGGCTGAATAGCGGGTGCCCACCAAGCTGCTCCATCAACTCCCCTCCTCAGCCAGACAAGGGAGGTAAAATACAACACAAGGCTCACGGGGCAAGATAAGGACAGGGAGAGATCACTCATCGATTATCATTATGGGCAAAACAGACTCTACTAGGGGAAATTAGTTTAATTTATTGCCAATCAAATTAATCAGTTTTCTCCACCTTCTCCCCTCCAGTGGTGCAAGAGGAATGATGGTTGTGATCAGTTCATCACATTGTCTCTGTCACTCCTTCCACCTCACACTCTTTCCCACTCCAGCATATGGTCCCTCTCATGAGACACAGCCCTCTGCAAACTTCTCTGATGTGAGTCTTTCCCACAGGCTGAGTTCTTTAGGAATAGACTGCTTCCGTGTGGGCTTCCCACAGGGTCACTGCCTCCTTCAGGCATCCCCTGCTCTGATGTGAGGTCCTCCCCAGGCTGCAGATCGGTATCCACTCCACCATTGACCTCTATGGGCTGCAAGGGCAGGGCTTGCCTCACCATGGTCTATACCATGAGCTTTAGGAAAGTATCTGCTCCAGTGCCTGGTGCACCTCCTCCCCTCCTCCTTGGGGTCTGCAGAGTTGTCCTCCTCACATATTCTCACTTCTCTCTCCAGCTGCTGTTGCACAGCAGTTTTTTTCTTTCTTAAATGTGTTATCCCAGAGGTGCTACCACTATCACTGACACACAGAAAACACAGTCCATCCCACTACCGTTTCAGTTATAGCTTTGGAAAATACAATAGATTTTTATGAATATGGACAGTTATAGGGATGGTATTTCTCATGGGCTCAGCCTTGGCCAGCAGAGGGTTGCTATGAGACTGGTGGAAGCTTCAGGCACCTTCACAAAGAAGATGCTCTTGTAGCCAATTTATTATCCAATCTTGTTATCCTGTTAACAAAACCTTGCCATTCAATCCCAATATAGCACAGTATTACAATGGCCATTAAACTATGTAAAAATTGCCATGAGAATTAGCTTTGCATTAACAGGAACATCAGATACATGGCAGGAAACATGCAACCTGAAGAGACCCCAATGTAGCTCCTGAAACATCTAAACCAACAATATTAAACCTTAGTATCAATAAGACACAACAGGAGTCCCAGCATGGCATCATTTACTCCAGGTACACTCCATAACATATGTCTGCAGTTTCTGTTCTTCGAGCTCTCCAGTCATAATGTAATCCCACCATTCAACTGTTTCTGTTGTACCATTTACCTGAGTGGTGGTTTCAGCTCCCAGGCTGTTCCTATGCAGTGACTGGTGCATTGCCCTTTTTTTACAAGGAGAATATATTGGATCAAAGCATTGTCTTCATAGAAGATCCTTCCACAGATAGATAAATGTTCAGCTCATTACCCCAGCTGCTGAGACATTACAGTGCTTATTCTTATAGCACAAACTTTTCACATTTTTATAACTAAACAATCTAGTGATTCTGGTATGTGAAACATAAAACACACACAGCACAAGAATCAGCTAGTAAAGCACAATAGCTACGTTCCCACTTATTCTCCACTATAAGCCAGCTTGCAACCTAAATTTGGATTTCAAATGCTACAAGACCCTTCTTAGCTTGCTGGCAGCAACCTGACAACGGGCTCCCAGGTGAGAAAAGTTCACATTTCAGCAACAAAATGTAAAAATCTATTTGCATGAGTGTGTCATGGTACAGTTACTTGTGCAGAGCTGGGACTGTGTAGAGATGGGAAGGAGACCTAGAACATAATCCATAAATGATACAAAGGCTTGAAGAAAAAATTTACCATGGACAAATGTAGCACCAAACCCACTCCCAGCTGATACTGAGCAAAAGACCTCCAAAAATGGCTCAACTAAAACAACAAACTAGAAAACTCCAGCTAACAGAATGACCTCAAGCACAGCAGCCTAACAGCACTTGCAAGTGTTAGGAAAGTTCTATGCATTGCTGGAACTCTACAAGAAATGTTTTATCTACACACCAAAAGCTTGCCAACAACAGCATAGTAGTTGCATGAAATTCCAGTTACCCTGCAACACAAAAAGCTCATTAGGGTTTGGCTACAGAGAGTTTCTACACACAACTACATTAAAAAGAAAACAATCAACATATTGTATCATTTCACAGTGCACAAGTTCATATTTATGAACAGAAGCAAATTTTCCATACGATCACTCTTGCATTCTGCTTCTTAAAGGACAAAGTCTATAGGTGGTTACAGTTTGTTTTTCTCTTGCTCATTCCCCTGCTAGCCATGAGAGTGGCTTATAGCTGTTACTCATACCACTTCATCCCAGGACATCCAACTACAATCTTTAGCAATAATCAAGAACACATACAAATGTAGACACAAAAAACCATGCTATGCATTTCCTTTGCATTATCAATATTAACTGTAGAAGACTCGAAAGATAAGTAAAGAAATAATACAACAGTCCTCCTAAAAGGAAATTAAAGATTGAATTTTACACTTTAATAAAAAATTACAAGTGAAAATAAGAAAAACTCAACCAAGCACGAAAACAAAACCAGAAACTTTCTAACTTTCATGTTAGAAAGACATCACCTGAGTTTCCAACCCATTGTATTCCTGCAATTGCTTCTAAACTCAGAAATGCTTGCTTCATGACAATATTATTTTCAAAGCAAGCCAGAAAAGTACTAGGAATGACAAAGATAGCTACAGGATTATTATTATTATTTTTTTTTTTAATAAATACTGATTTCATTTTAATTCCAGGTGAAGACCTCAGCTCCACGTAGCAGACACTGGCTAAAGAACAACTTCCATCAGCATTAGAGAATACACTGTTTCACATTCATGATGAGCATAAGTCTTACTCTAACCAGAGTGGGGGCATTGGCCTTCTCTTTGTACATCGGTATTATACATTGTGAAAAATGTTTTTTCTTCAGCTCACAAAAATCTGATTTACAGTCTGTAGGCATCAGATGACAGTGATCTTCATCCTAGTCCTGTTTGCCTTCCCGCCACTGTCGAGAGCCCTCATTCCATGCTACGTATACAAAGAGAGCAAGTACCACATGAACAGCAATGACAGCAACTATGGCAGCATAAAAATAGCTGTCCCTGTCCGACATTCCTAAGGTACCTGAGAAAATAAAAGAAAGCAAAGAGCATTAGTTATTAGCAATACTGAAACAGCAAATCACATTTTTTCCTGAAGACTAAAGTTACATTTATCAAAATGACTGAGCTCTGGAGGATACACAGGAAAGAATTTACCATGCTAATTACAGACCTTGCAACTATTTTGGGAATAGAGGAGACTGCAATTATTCAATATTTAAGATTAAATACCATGGTTTTGAAGTCAACAGCTTAGAGTTCTGTAACATTCAGTTCTTCTGGCACTGTCTTTCAGTACCAAATAAAACTCAACATCCTTTTTTTTGAAAGTCTAAGACTTTTGTGTGGCAGGAAAATGGGCATGGATGTAATTTATTTGCTACTGTAACAGGATAGACTAGTAAAGCAACAATTAAATTTTAAGGACTTCTACTTTTTGTATTTAGACCGTAGACCAGTAATTTCTCACCAGTTAAGACACACAACTGCATATCACATGAAAGAAGCCTTCAAGTATCACAAGACCGAATTAAAAAAACAATACAATTTCTCTTCATTCATTGCAGTACACGAAAACCACCACTCTCCAAACATAAACCCAACCTATCGGTGCTGACAGATCTTGCTATCAATTGACAGCAAAGTTAAGGCTCAGCTTGCTACACCTCAGGGAGCAGGGAGAAAGGGTGAAAAGGAATCTTGAAAGTTACTTATAAAGCTTTCAGCTTCAGCCTTCAGAACCACATAAAGCAGCACACACCAAAGAAGAATCACTTTGTAACAGCTCAGTTATGTATTCATAAACTGCTCTCTAAAAGAGCACTTTTGAAGGAAGACACTTTTCTTCTACAGTATTAGGAAGTTATCAAAGCCTTGCAGAACCAAGGCTAGAATGTGGCTGGTTGGTAGCAGTTTGACAGAATTGCTCCAAACAAACAGCTATAACATCTTTTTAATTCTTATTAAAAGGAAACTCTACAAGCAACCACATACAGTATCTAAAACTACGTATACAACTGCTCTACACTTACAATACAGATATGCTTTAAAAAGCTAAAAAATAAACCCAGTAAACAACAGTATCTTGACTATGCAATGAGTTTGCAGCACTTGCAGGAAATATAGCCCTGGTGATTTGGATAAAAGTCTGTTGCAGGTGGCTTTAAGATACCCTTTAGGTAAGGGGAATGGATGCACCTGTGTACAATACAAACCAAGACCTCAATGCAGGTAAAGATGCATAGACTGCATATTTTTTTGTTCTAATTAGACATTACAAGGCCACTAGTCTACGTAAGGAAACAAATATTCAAAACAGGAAGGAAAACAAAGATGCTATTAGAGGACTGTTCTTTTCCTCTTTCCTTCAACAGTAATGCTAAATTGGCATAAACAGAATTACCTTCAAATATATAAGCCTTTGATGAAAAATACAGCCCAACAGGTAACGTAATCATTAGAGCTGTGAAGAATAGAAGTGTTCGTAAAGTTGATGTTAATGAACCCTCATTTCTGAAATAAATAAGAAAAGTTACACACAGAAGGAGGTCATAATACATACACTGGAAACAGGACAAGAACTCACCCTAGCCAGAAGCCAATTACTCTTCTACAACTGAGTATATCATTTGGAAGTGATAAAGACTTGGAGTATGCATTTGTTGACTGCAACATTAAAATCACAGCATTCAAAACAATGTAATGATTCTGCCAGTCGAAGCTCACACGCAAGATTAAAATCAGTCTTCAGATTTTTCCCTGTTATTGCTTTGCAAGAATTAATAACACAGGGGGGTTACATTAGTATGTTTATCAGTGTATTATTACATCCTTATTAAACATCTAATATTAGGTACACTCTTGTCATATGACAGTATTCGGCCTTAAAACTTGCCAAGTTCCGTCGTTTTGAAAAAGAACTACAAGTCTAGGAAAATGACAAATCCTGCAGGCTCGGGTGCAGAAGGAAGTACACAGAATGAGACTTCAACAGCTTACTGTTGGAAGTGAAGTTCCTTTTACTTAGTTATTGCTTCTCTAAAGTAACTTCTCAGTTTCCACTAAGAAAGTTGGGATAACTGTAGCAACAATCAGAGCACAGAGCCAGTACACCAAAACATAAGTAACTTTGTTTCCTTCACAGACCTCAACCTTGACCTAGAAGACTCAAAGAGACCTTGAGACCTTCACAGATGTAAAAGACCTTGAGAAAGAGAATCACAATGAAGGATTATGTGCTTGGTAAATTCTCCTGGAAAGTGATCTGCCAGAACAGGTTTTGTATTTACAGCACACTACATGTGGCTTATTTTTGTGTGTTCTTTCAACAGCTTTCACTCACTCTGCTTGGGCAACTACATTATTACATGCAGAACTAAACAAGCAATACCCTTCTGACTGTCAAAAGTCACTGGATTCAAGGGCATGTGTCCTTAAAGCTCTGACACACAAACAAGCATAAAAATCAAGTCAGGGATACATAATTCTTAAAACTTCCAGGCATATCCACAGCAGTTCTTGTACAAGTTTTCAAAATGTTTTATCCAAACACATTTGTGCCATAGTATACTGCTTGAAATCACATTTTACCCTTAACATTTCTTTGGAAAAATAAGAAGAAGAGGGAAAAACAAACAAACAAACAAACAAAAACCAAAAAGCCACAAGAACTTTCCCTTTAGCAGCCATCAAAAGACAGCGATGTGCAGCCACACACAACTTCTACACTAAAGCCAATAGCCCTGCTTCCTCATCATGTACTGCTATACTTCTAGACTGCATACTAAGTAGCTTTAAAAGAAACAACAACAAAAAAACCCCCAACAAAACAGAAAAAATATTTGGAAACTTCCTTTACTCTAGCTTGTCTCAAGGTCTGTCAGGATGGACAGCATAAGCCATTCAAACTTCCCTTGCAGAAATCAGAAACTATTCTCTACTTAATGCCTACCCATAGAGCAGTAAGACTAGGTCCACCTTATTAACAAAGTTTAAAACTCCAGTGTTGACATATACTTTTCTTACACTAACATACTTTCATCACTTCCCTACGCAGCAAAAGCGAACGTTCGTGTCCAACCCCGGCCCCAACGCGGTGTTCCTAACTGCAGAGCAGCCTCCGCGCCGGGGTTTCGCAGCACGAACAGGGCAAATCCGGGGCCTCCCCCACTCCCCTCGTCTCGCCAGCGGCGGAAGATGGCAGTGCCGTTAACTGAGTACTACCCGGAGGCTGCTCCCTCCGTTGCCACCACCCCGGGCAGCCCCTGAAGCAACCCCCTCCCGCCGCGGCCTAGCAGAACTCCCTTCCCCCGGCCCGGTCGCTGCCTGCCACCAGGCCCTGCCACACCGCAGGGGTGACTGTCCCTCCGGTCGCCAAGTCAAGCCCTATTCTTTCCTTCTCCTCACAGGGACTTACGGTCTGAAGTCGGGCACGGGAACGGCGCCCACACCCGCCACCGGCGGCACGCAGCGATCCATAACCACCGCTCCGCGCCCCGCTCCACGAACCTTCTGGTCTGCCGGAAGCCCGTCGGAGCACGTCGCGCATGCGCAGAGCGGAGCGCCGCCGTTTCCATAGCAACCGCGCTTCTAGCTGCGGCCTTGCTGGCGTGGAGGGCCGCCGCGTCTGTTGTGGTCGGGCCGCGTTGTCTGTGCGCGGAGGAAAACGCAGTGCGGGCCTGGGACAGCAGCGGGAGTCATGCTGCTCAAGAGTGCTTTTCTTGAGGGAGGTGAAATTGCCGGGGCAATGCGGAAGCGCAGCCGAGCACACCGCCGCTTGAGTGAAGGTCTAGGCTCAGCAGCGCATGGCAGTGGTCTTGGAGCCGCCATGTGCTTGGTGGGTTCTAATGAACTCACCAGTACAAAACGCTATAAATGCGAAAAAAAAATACCCCCAAAACCCAACCAAAAATACCCAAACAGGGGCTAAGACATTTTTTAAAGGGAAACCACAGAGTTTTTCCATGTTGTCCTGTTAGGAGGGAGGTTTGTTCTCTTAGAGGTTTCCTACTTTCCTAGCACTAACATTAACCAAAATTCCTTCTCCATTCAAAGATGAAGTTTCTGTTCAAAATCTGAGTGAAACAGTCCCCAGTGTAACCAAGGACTGGGGCAGATTGCGCTGTCCTGCAGCCTGTCTGAGCACTATCTCCACAATGCTACTCTGTTTAAACTGTTCATGTTCCTGCTGAACCTACGCTACTCTGCTTAAATATTCACTAAGGGATGGACTTGGAATGCAGCTTTTCAACAGAAGACCGGTGTTGTGCAATCAGTCTCATTCGTGCTCAGCAGCTCTAGTAGGAACACAAAGCATTGTGAGCTTGCAGACAATAGCCCCGGAAGTCGTTTAATTGCATATTGCTGTCTAATTGAACCTCATCTGTCACGACAATAACATATTTGCCCCTTTTATGGTAAAACCATGATGCTGTCTTGCTACTCAGCCATGCCAAATCTCAATAGCGGGAGTCATAACTCCACACGTTACTCTTTCCTCACACCTTCCAGCAGCCCAGGCTCTGTCCTGCTTCTTGTGCAGTGCCAAATAGCACATGACACAGCTCAATGGCCTCCCTCATGGGCACCCTGCTGCCTATGAGCTGGGAAGAGAAGAAATATAAGAAAGGGTTGTTTTCCTTGAAAGCAGTAAGGTCAGGAAATAGCACTTTGTTCTGGTAATTCCTGCTGTGAGCTTGCCTCTCACAGCTTATTCAGGCTCAGGGTGAATTTCCTTGGTCTGGGCTAGAGGCAATGGACATGGCACTCCACCAGCAGCTACAGTGTGTAAAGGTGGGAGGGAAGGAGCAACAGTGTGCAGCAGTGATTTTCTCCCTACTGACTGTGAGTAACGAGGTCGTCTTATTGTATTTTCTCCAGTAGAGATGAGAAAGATGATGAACTTTTTTTAGAAGCAGGTTTTTTTGTTGTTGTTGTTTTTTGTTTGTTTGTTTGTTTTTGTTGTTGTTTTGTCCTTTTTCCCCCAGCAATGAACTTAGCTTAGCCAGTGATTCCCTTCTGTTTAAGGTGCAGCACCTTTTGGGCTGTTCGGTGCTTGCAGGGGAAGGTCTGGCTCTTGTGGTCACACTTTCGCTGTAAGCGAACTAATTTTACACCCTTTTCAAACAATACAGCTCTCCTCTCATTTAATTTCACTGCTTCCTGAGCCAGCAAGAGAGACAATTTACACGGCAGGGGCATGAAGGGGGGCTGGTGTGGAGCAGGAGGTGCCTTGCAGCCCTTGCCCAGCTGGATGGGGATGGAAGGAGGATTTGCAATGTAACATGAGCTTAAAACTTCAAACCAGTTCTTAAAAACATCTAATTAAACTCCAGCTATCCACTCATTAAATTCAACCCAAATGTGTGAGCAGGTTCTGGTTATTTATGGATTACACATCAAACAAAAACAATTTGGCAAAACAATCGCTGCATAGTTAAGATATAAATCAGTTAACTGAAAAATATTAATGTAGGTGCGGTGAACATTTAATCACTATATACATGATGTTCTTTCCACTTCTGGTTTGATTTTCCTGTTTGTTTCCACAGTAGGAAAAGCAGTCTAATAACAAACCAATGAAACATAAAATGGAATAAGTCTCACATCAAATCAACTTACCATAAAGCTGCATATTAAGCATTAGAAAGTAACAAATGATTCAAGGCTTAACAGCCCAAGTCATTAATTTTTAATGTAAAATTACCTCGTATCTTCATCTGCCAGACTAATAAAAATATTGCTGAATGCTTTTCTGCATGTTTAACTGCTTTTCTTTCATGAGCACATATGGGAAATCCAAAACTGTTAGAAAAATTTTGCAATTGTGAGGGGGAAAAAGTTTTCTATTTGCATTTTTGTGTCAGTTATTTTAAAAGATCTGGAGCATACAAAGCCTTGTCTGTTTACTTCAGGTGTTATACCTCAAGTACTCCTTAATTCCAGGCAGACCGAGGACCTGCCTTACCTCTGGGTTATAGAGCAAATATAAAATTTGCCCTTAAGCAGAAACTATGCTGCAAGCACAAGAAGCCACCAATTTAGTGGAGACCAAATATCTGCTATTCTAAGCTGCTGTCTTCAGCAACAATCACCAGGGGATGCTTGAAGAATATAAAAACAAAAGCCTGTGTATAGCAATTCCTCTCCCAAGACACTCTTCCAGCTCTCAGCAGTGAGCTCTATACAAGAAATTTTTCCCTAGGAGGGTGGTAAGACACTGGCACAGGTTGCCTATAAAAGCTTTGGCTGCCCCATCCCTGGAAGTGTTCAAGGCCAGGTTGGACGGTGCTTGGTGCAACCTGGTCTAGTGGAAGGTGTCACTGCCTGTGGCAGGGAGTTGGAACAAGATCATCTTTATGGACCATTTCAACCCAAACCATTTCAGGATTCTATGGCAGTCTGCCAGCGAAGGGATGCCTGTTTGTCCTGCAAATGCAGCATCAAAGCCTATTAGTCTGGTGACTCTGGCTACCCACCTCCAAGTGTATGGAGCATTTTCTTTTCATGCTGCAGCCTCTTTGTCTGGACTCTCTGACTTGTGGTGCAGCCTGCCTGTAAAAGCTTAAAAGCAACCTGAAAATGCAACCCGTTGTGTGACTGCTGAACTCGGTAGATTTGGGCTTATTTGGCATAGTGAGCACATTTCAACATTCAGACTGAGAAGAGAGCCTTTGCAGATGGAGTGCTCTACAATGAATGAGCCGAGGCCCCCGCCTTTTTCGGGTCTGCATCTTTGCCAGAGTGCAGAGCAGCCAGGAAAGGTGCCTACTGAAGCAATACCATCTAGTGGTAGATGGAGGAAAAGAATCCCTCCCTATGTATGCATAACTGGAAAGGTGAAAATTGAAAGGATAACATTTAAAACCAAAACCAGGTGCTTGTGAATATTTTTTTCCAAGGTTTGTTCCCATGGCAATATATCAATAAGGAAGAGGGAAACCAGATGATCAGAAAAGGAACTGGAGTGGGGAAGGGACTGTGGTTACTGGGGCAGGTTATAATAATCTTGTAGAAGTGCCAAGTGACCCCAGGGATCTGGCTTTTGAAATGAGATTTCCCAGCAACAAACAATTAGCACTGTGCAGCATCAGCTTTGAAACTGTTAACCACTTGCTTAGTATTAGTAAATGTTTTTACGTGGTTAGAACTTAACCCCAGAGGAGATGGTGTAGAAGGAAGAACAGCTGTGAGACAGTCACGGTTTGCCACGGCTGGGAGAAGGATGTGTAATGTTTGTGGCTGAATTAATAGACAATTCCCTTAGAAGAGAGCTGTCATTTGTAGGGAGCAGTAGCTTCTTCTATTATGCCATCAGATAGAGCTTGAGCAAAATAAAAGACAATTCTAGGGGCCCTCCATCTCTTTTGCTAAATAATAAGGATTTCTGTGCAGGAGCACTGTCCAGTTCTTTTTTTCCCTTCACAGACCTAAACCCAGAAGCCAGTTGATGTCACTTGATTGAATTAAATGTTAAATATGTCAGCTCTTCTTACCAAACTCTTCTAGTTTCTTGGTGTTGGCTCCAGCAGTACTCTCTATGCTACTCTCAGTACTATTTATCTCTTTTGTGAACCTCCACACCCCAGAAGAGAAATACACATTTCACTCAAGGTGAAATTAATAGATTGGCTAACTTGTGGACTAAAAGCCTAACTTCTCAAAAGTGTGAGGCATGCTGCACAGTTGACCAGTTGCTCCTGTGGAAATAGAACCATAGAACATTAATGCTTGAGTTAGCAAAGAAACCATTTATATGGGCATTATAAGGCTATATTCCCTCTCACGATGTTGTTGCTGTGATTGCAGATCCCCAGATAAGTTGGAGCAAAAAGCCAAGTCACCCCTATTAACTAATGTAGCTTAGAAGCCTCAAAGTCTAATCTCCACCTCGCACTATTATTGCTGTAATTTCACAAAGAAAATGTAGATTTTGTGAAATACTTTAAGAGTGAGTGAGAAAGGGTTCATTCCCACAGCTGATACAAGTCAATCTATATTTACCAGTTACAGGTGACACAAGATACATGAGGGAAAGAGAATTCTCCTTTTTTTCTGTAGAATCAAGTGTAGAATCAGTCTTACATGTTAAGTGCAATTAAATCGGTGTATGATATTCATGGCTGGTGCCATCAAGAAGGTTTTGGTTTTGTAACAACAAGTTGTGCTTTAATGATTATAGAATGTTAGGGAGGGATGGAATACAACTGTCTAAAAAGGGCAAAAAAGTCTTTGGCAGCAGCCTGGCCAGTTTGGTGAGATGGGCTTTAAACTGAAGGACTCTGGGGGTGGTCTCCAAAATGGCAATGCTCATGCCATTGCTTCCTCCTGAGGAGTAGGTTATATCAACTGTGACAACTCTTTCTTAAAGGCTGCTGTTCTTGGCAAACCTGCAATAATACTACACCATCACCTACTACTAACGTTAAAACCTTGACAGGACCATACATGGGTGATAATATTTCCAATGCCCATTTAGAACAGAGAATGTCTCTGTTCTAAAAATAATCCAATTTATGAAATACGGTCCTCATTTTGGCTAGGCTTCAGAGTCCCAAACTCATTTAAAATTAATTAGAAATCAAAGGTTTCTGGTCCTGGCAGACATCTCACCAACTTTTTATAAACAGAATTGGGAAAATCTTTGTCTAAGTGCTTTGAGTGACTGGCAACAGAGACTCGAAACCTCTAAAAGAGTTGTGGTTTCAATTCTGTCCTTTGTGCCTTAATTAGCTAATAAAAGTCTCCAAGATCAGACACACTGACAGGAGGTTTTAAGTTTATTTTCATGATCCAGTACTCATCCAAAAGATATTTGAATTCAGTAAGAGCCTCAGTTGGGCTTTCAGGTGAATGAACACTGCTCAAAGGAGACTGTAAATCTCTGTATTTTACTTGCCATGTAGCACAGTCCTTGGTTTCTCCACCAAGAAGGATGGAGATGTGCAAGTCAAGAGTTCTCTCTTCACCCAGCTTTCCTGCTAGGCACAAGGAGGAGCAAGTCACCAGGAGATGCTGCAAAGGGAATCAACAGTGTGTTCTTGCTCCCAGCCTAGGGCTCTCCAGTGAAGTACTTTGCTTTATCCAAAGCACAAACACTTGCTTTTTTCCTGGAAAAAGCTGAACACAACATGCAGCACTCAGCAGCAGACACTACAAGTGTAGTCAAATACCTGCAAGGATAGCTCATTTCTATAATTTTTAAACCAAATATATATATGTTTGGTTTTGGTTTGTTTTTTTTTTTTTTTACTACAAGAAGGCTATGGAATATAAAAATCTGGAGCTTTGGAGATCTTTATATCTGGAGGTCTCAAAAAGATGCACACCAGAACCAGTGATGTGGAATCCTTGTCTACAACTCCTATCACTACAGCTCCCTCACCAGGGACCCTTTAAATCTTCCAAGTGGGAAAACAGATGAAGCTCTCAGAGGAGTTAAAAATTAGATTTTTTTTTTCCCTGCTTTTCTACATAAACTAGCAAAGAAAGGACAAAACACTCCAAGCCTGCTACTGGAGACCCCTCAATAGTCACAGGGACAGATAGTGACCCTTGGAGCACCAATGAGGACCCTGCAGCACAAACCACAGCTGGGTAGCATGCAGTCACAGGGAGACATGAAGGGAAGGCAAAACACCCTGCACATTGCAGAGGCCACTGTTTCTCAGCCTTTCCTTCTAACGTGATGATTCATTCCCCCAAGTTAGTAACTAAACATGCTTGAAAATGCAAAACACAAAAAGCGTTGCTATGTGATAGTTGTACTTCAAGGCTGCAGTGAATGACACAGAATATACAACATGGAAAGGTAAGCATTAGCTCCATGAGAGCCTCAGGCTAGATGACAGAAGCTTCTGTTTCACGAACACTCACCAATGATATGGCAATCATTTTCTAAGTATATAATATTCACATTTCCTTGAGTCTCCCTGCCTCTTTTTTGCAGGAAGATGTTTCTCTTCCTGGTCTTTCCTTGCCTTGTTGCCATTTCCGCTGAGTTTAGTCAGAATTTGGCCTTTAACAAAATCTCATGTTAAGATATGGGTACTATTGCATGCAGAGAAACAAAGCACTCTTTTTTTTTTTTTTTTTTTCCCTGGGCAATTCTTCAGCTTAGAAGGCCCCATTCAAAATCTGATATACTGAAAAACGGATAAGTATGGTGCAACTGTGGTTATCAGTAAACTCAATTAGGGGTTAAGGTGTTCCTTTCACTGTTATGGCAAAACTAAGCTGTTTCCCCTGGGAACATTAACTAACAAACGCTGAACTCTGAGTCTTAACGTTACACACATGGACTCTCACTGCTGCTGATGTGGTCCTGAATACACGTAAGATAGGGCTGACGGACACCCCATCATCTAAACCTGCCCTGAAGCTGGTTTTCCACTTGAATATATATATAGATCATATTAGCATTCACCAGCCTCTCCAGCTAGCCTGGAACAGAGGGACTTGGCTTGCAGTTTGTCTTCCCTGGTCCTTCTACGTTAGACACCCAGATATTACACATTTTTAGGGTTTACTTCCGCAGTTTCTGCTCATAGGAGAGGTGCTCCAGACCCCCGATCATCCTTGTGGCCTCCGCTGGACCCTCTCGGGTGGCAGCGACGGCAGAGCCGTGCGCGGGAGATGCAGAGCCCTGGTGCTGCCGCCTGTAGATGGTGCTGCCAGGCCAGGAACGAGCTCGGCTCCCTTGGCTCATCCCAGCGGCAGGGCTGCGGCTCCTCCTTGACAGTCCCACTCTGCACCTCTGGGCCAGGTGACGAGGGCCGTGAAAGCACAGCCATCCCGGCAGCCCCGCGCAGGTAGGGTCTGAGGAGTTATTTAACTGTGTTTCATTAAAACAGTGGTTTACGGCCCTGTCTAGAAACACTTTCCTGAAATTATTTCTGTAGAGGAGGAAATGTAGCTGGGCCCCAATGAAAGAAGTTTATTTCTGGCTTAATGGGGAAAAAACATTAGCTAAATTGCATACTGTTTTATAAACTAGTTCAAATTCACACCTGTCTTCTCTCAGGCTTCCCCCAGATATCCATCAACTGGTAAGTCTGGGATGACTTCTCTCTTAGGCACTTTACTGGTCTCTTCATGTAAGGAAAGGTCCTTACTGCTTTCAAACTTGTAGCATACTAAATAACCCCCAAACAAAACTCCAATCCACTGAAAGATTTTCAGAAAACCAGGATCAGTCTTCCAAGTGTGAAGGTCTAAAGATCACTTGGGATGGGTGCAGTGAGATCCTCCCAGCTGTGTCCCAATTAGCTCTGCAGAGTGTCACATTCACCCAAACCTTCTGCAGCCTCCTCCAGGGCAAGAACAGAAGAAGTAGTAGTGTTTGAGGGGAAGACTGCACAGCCCAATGGCTTGCACTGAAAACTGTTCCTGAAAATATAAAAACCCAGGATGTTTCTGCTCAATGGGTAATCTGATGCAGTGAGACAAAACCTTGTACTTTTTCCCTCTCACTGTGGTTATGAAATTTTTCATAATCACAAGTAATCAAGCTGTTGTCAGGCCTCATTCAACACACCAATGCCCCGAAACACCTTGGCTTGCTCAGCTCGTAATAGCCAAAGAAACATTGTGCTCTGCAACTCAGATTTAATTTTACAGCCTTGTATCCCAGTATAAGCCTGGGCTGGTTTTATGAATCCTGAGTATGTTGCACCCTAACATGGCAGTCTGATAGATGCAGACTGAAGGGAAGGGGGGATTTAATAGCCCTGGCCCAAGCACTGAGCTGGTAATGAAGAAGGTTTGTTATTATATTGCTTAACATAATAGAACCAGACCAAAGCTTAGTGAATTCTTCCTCATATGAAATAACACAGTTATAGCCATTTCTGTAAAAATGCCAAAGCCTTTCAGAGCATAAAATACAGTCCTACAACTTAATAAAAATTACTTATGTCACTACATGGACTTCTTTGAAGTGCCACTGTGCAAGGGGAGGGGTGTGAATGTAAGCAACTCACTCATTCTTACATGGGGTATGAGAAAGCATGATGGCAAGCAGCTAAAGTTACAGTGCAGGTACTGAAATGAAGAACTCTGAAGAGCAAGTACAGAGAACCTATGCTCTCAGTGTGGATATACTGAAAGTGCACACTGCTTATCCTGGTGTGTACAGAAAAAGCCACTGCAGTGGTGGTGATGGCACAACTGTGAGCAACCTGACTGCAGGGAGATGGAGGTATTGTTTCAGAAGCCTCAGCCAGCTGCTCTGTGCAGCTTCCTCTCTGGCATTGTCCCCTTGAGAGGCCTGCAAAATGCCCTATACCTGGGCCAGTACCTGCCCCGAATGTTGTACAGTGCTCTGAGCCCTCCAAGTACAGCTCAGCCATAGCTCTTGCAGAGTAACAGAAGGTTGATGGAGCCCAGGAGGCCTAGCCATGTGCTCCAGGGAGCCCCAGGCTGGCCTTGAGCACTAGCATAAATGTCTCTGACTTTCATTCGTTTTCCTCCAAGGAGCTGAACACTGTCTGCATCACAGATAGCAACTTGCTTTCCTGGAAGACAATGCACTTTTTGTACTTTGAGATGTTGAAATGCAGGCATCATTCTGACCTTGGAAGAGTCATCACACCACAGCAGGAGTGTGAGGGCTATTTCTCAGTGAGATGCCAGAATCAGTGTAAGTTAAAGTTCAGTTCTCCTCCTGGCTTAAAATAGCCTCTGAAGGGGGTATGAACTGCTGCAGAGTGCAGACAGCAGTTTGAAGAAGCTCACATTTCTCCCAATAGCATCCCATCATGCCATGTCAACATTTCTCTGAAAGAACAGGGAAGAGCAAAATCCCAGACCTTGTCTGCTCTGGTGTTGTGGTTTAAGCCCAGATGGTAACTCAGAACCATGCAGCTGCTCTCTCACTCCCCCCCCCCCCTTCCTTCCTTCCCTCCACTCCTGGAGGAATGGTGAGGAGAACAGAAAGAATGTAAATCCCACAGGTTGAGATGAGAACAGTCCAGTAACTAAGGTATAACACAAACCACTGCTGCTACCACCAGTAGTAATAATGATAAGGGAAATAACAAGGGAAGGGAGTACAACTGCTCACCACCCACCAACCGATACCCAGCCTGACCGAGCAGTGACCTCACCCTGCCAGGTAACTGCCCCCAGTTTATATAATGGACACGATGTGCTGTGGTATGTAATACCTCTTTTCAGTTTGGGTCAGGTGTCCTGTCTGTGCTTCCCAGCTTTCTTTCTCCCTGGCAGAGAGTGAGACTCAGAAACTCCTTGGTCAGAGTAAACATTACTGAAGAGCAATTAAAAACACTGATGTTATCAGTGCTGTTCCCAGGCTGAAAGTCAAAACCATCACTGCACCAGCTACTAAGTGGGTGAAAAACAACTGCTACTGCTGAACCCAAGACACCTGGTGTGAGCAAGTACTACCACAACCTCTTCCCTGCTACCATTAAGTATTAGAGCTTGGAAGAGCTGAACCCTGAAATAATGTTACCCAAAAAGCAGTATTACAAAGAGACACCCATAGGTGCATACCAGTGGTTTCACCACCCACCATAGCGGATCCTGGAGCAGCAGGGAGGAAGAGATCAGAGGGGCAAAGCAGCCAGCGGAATCCTGCTGGCATGGCCAATCTGCATGTTACTTACAGCCTGAGCCCTGGACAGTCAGCACCTCCAGCTCTGCAGGTGTTTGTTCACCAAACCCATATGATGCCAGGTTGCACAAAGCCTTGGGTGACATAGTTGGTATGGGGTATCCCTGCTCATGGCAGGGGGGGTTTAACTTGATGATTAAGGTCCTTTCCAACCCTAACTGTTCTATGATTCTATGCAACAGAAAGTGAGCACATGGCTGCTTTTTTTCATGGTCTTCTACACAAGAGGAGAATCTTGAGCCTGTGTGTATTTTTCTCTGTTGTATGACTTCAGCTTAGCTCCGGTGCAGAGCACAGCTATGCTGACAGCAACAGCCACATACTCAGCTCATATTCAATGAGTTGTATCTCCAGTAGGGCCCCCAGACTGGCTTTCGAAAGTAGCTCACCTCCACAGCAGCATGCTGGCATGCCCAGGTGACAGGGAACTTGTTGAAAGAAGCAGCTGCAGCCAGACCCCAGAAACACAAACTTCCCAATGCTTTTAGGACTTGCTTGAGGGAGCCAGGTAACCCAGGTGACTGTTAGCACCTGATGCCATTCCTCAGGGCTTGCCTACAGAGGTGACAACATCATCAGTTATCTCATTATTCTTACCCCTGCAGCCTCTTTTCATCCCCAAGGTTTCTGCAGGGAACAGTTCTCCCACACCTGCTTAATCACATCCTCAGCCAACTTTCATCTGTTCTGTGACTGATGGAGGGCAGCAAACGTTACCTTTCCAGCAGACTTTGGTTCATACTGCAGAAATTAAACTGAACCTAAGCTTCTCCCAGATTCATCAACCTTTGGAGCAGCCTGGGCAGAGAGTGCAGGAGCAGAAACAGATCTGTGTCCCTTCATTACTATGAGGATGTCTTTCTAATGAGCAGTCTATTAGAGAGCTGATGAGAGGGTACTCCATCCTAAAGGGAGAATCTGAAAGGCAAAGAAAAGCAGCTTTGAAGACAAAGCTTACTTGGAAAAAAGAGTCATTTTTTATTAAAAAAACCCAACAAAAAAACCCACCACATTTTATGCATCAGATTCAAACCCAGGAACATCAAATAATTCTAATATTACAGCCAGGAAGCATGTACAAGAGCTGAAAGGCAATGAGTGCTCACCACTGTGAGTAACAAATCATTAGAAACCAATCTTGATCTGTACTCAGGCTTTAAATCCATTTTAATTAAAGAAAATGTAGAAATAGTGAGTTTCTTCGATGCCAATTGAAGAACATCATTTTTGGATATGCAGGGGCATTCAAGAAAATGTATCTGGAGATTAAATTTACTGCTGATATATATCAGCCACCGGCCTGAAACTCACTGTTTGGAGAAGCTGTTAGGGGGCTGATGAGGAACCACAATCCCACCAGGAACCACACCATGAACAACCGGCTGATGCACTGGTAAAGAAGATCACTACTGGTGCTGCCAGGAAAAA
>JASSUY010007831.1:0-16212 GCA_032466535.1 Forpus xanthops
ACACTGGTGTTATCAGCACTGCTCCCAAGCTGAAAATCAAAAACACAGTGCTGCATCAGCTACTACGAAAAAGAAAAAAATGACTGCTGCTGAACCCATGACATGCAGCAATATCCTACTGCAGCAACACTTAAAAATGAGAACACACACAAAAAACCCTCAATATCATGAAACCTATGCTGAAACAGCTCTTATTTGCAGCTATGTGGCATTCTAGTTAATTTCTTAATAACGTTGTAGCTACCTTTAAAATTCTGTCAGGCTTCAACAGCCAGTATTTGTCCAATTCCAACTACCATTATAAAAGACCCAAGATTAATTTTGTGTAAATTTTAAGCTTGCAAAATTCTAACCATAGAGGTTGTGGCCTTTTCACTATGATATTGGGAAATTAAATTTGATTCATACTAGGATCAACAAGGTCTGATGATTTTCTCTGTGACCCCTGTTCTTCTGCCAGCTTTTTAAGCTACTGTTCTATCAAAAACATTGGTCTTATTTTAGCTCTGACTAACAAAAATAGAGAGGTTTCTGTCCCAATTCTTGTTAATTAAAATAACCTTAGTGGAACTTCCTGCCAAACCAATGAATAAGCATGCCAAGGGGATCTGCACAAGCAATACCTAAGCCAGTAATAGCAGCAACCAGAAAAGAGGAAAAGTAGCAAAATTCAAAACACAATGTTGAATTTCAGAAAGAACATACACACAAAGCTGAAGTTAAAATTAAAGAAAGAACTCCTCAGTTATGGTCTGGACACTACTTCAGAAGCACTGCAAAACAGAAATGAAGACCAGAAAAAAAAAAAAAAAAGCACATAAGAAACCCAGTATGGCTAAGAGACAGTTTGGAAGAGGCTGTTCAAACCAACTTAACCCTTTCAGATTGTGCAAGTCAGACCTGGTGAAACCAGCGGGCAATGAGAGGGGCAGAAAGAAAGTACAAGTTGTAACTCGGCAAACAGATAATCAAAGGCGTCTTAAGCCATCTCATGACGGAATATAAAGAACAGGCAGAAGCAGACTCTCTTGCAGATTTAACTGGAGTAGTTCAAGCTAACGAGGTGAACTCTGGAGTTAACTACTTCTACAGCTGAGAGACCACATTGTGTGACCACTTAAATCATATTCAATTACAGTCTCCCCAAAGCCAGGTAATTTCGGACCCCATAAGACAGCACTTTAACATACATCCTCCTGTACCACCTTTTCCAAGTGTAAACATCAGAAAGAACAAATACTTGAAAGCTGAGGATTACTCTCTCTAAGCTAATGAAATTTAAATTCTCCTACAGTTATGTCATTTTCCAGCCTCCCCCACCCATTCATCTTGTATAACTCAAACTCTCCTACTGCAAATTAGAGTGCCCTATTTCCCCACCCAATGCACTCTATTGCCAAGCTATTGCTCATCTTCAGGTGACCTAACACAAGAACAGATATGTTTATTCTCTTCTCAGACTATGCACCTATCAGTTTCTTTTTGAGCTTTTTATACAAGATAAAACAAAAATTACCAATGAGCCTCAAACCTGCCAAACACAAAGAACCTCAGCTCCAGCACAAAAAGTAGAAAATCAGATTACACAAATTTAAAAAACAAAACAAAAAAAAACACTAAGGTAAGAAAGTGCTTCGTTTGAAATACTTCCAGAAAATGCTATCACTTAAAAATATTGGTTTGGTATGCAAATACCTGGTCATTAACTTCCATAAACTGAATTGCAGAAGCTGTAGTTTTTAAGTAACCAGGACCCCAGAATTTTAGTCCTCTGTAGACTATCATAAACGTCAGCTAAAAGCTCATTTTAGTATAGCTACAGCGGCTCATAACAGTTAAAGCAAACATATATTGCACTTCAGCTTTTACCAAGCTGATTCAGGAAGAGGCTGAGGTAGACTGAAGCCCGGCAATATATTCTAACTCCTATGAATACGGATAAAGACAACAAAGTTCATGCCCTCACAAGAAAATCAGAGGCTGACGTGGTCTAGAGTGAGGCATCTTTGCCCATGACAGGGGGGTTGGATAAGGTTCTTTTCAACCCTGTTCTATGATTCTACGATTCCTAACCATCAATTTAAGGGAAAGAGAGAAAGAAACAACCAAAGACCCAGCTTTTAAGTGCTTCTGAATTTTTGGTAGTTCACCAGCAAATTCAAGAACTCTCCTCAACTAATTTTTCAGGCAAATACTTGAAGAAGAAAGCCTACACTAGCCAGTAACAATACCATACATTTTGCGCTTTTACATGAGTCATGCTCAGCCCCTGAAGCTCAGACAATCCTACAATTCCAACACAAAAAGTCAAGTGCTAACTTGTAACTTTAAGGCTATCAGTAAGAAGGTTTCTCGGCTGCACTTGTGAATGTTTTAGAAATACTCTGGGGACTCTTCAGGGAGTAACTATCACTTAACTCTGGCCACTTCCCTGAACCCATTTGTCTTGCCGAGTTTTGAACTTCAGCCATATAACCCTCTTCCTGCAGGGTAATAAAACAAAACTAAGTAAATAAGTAAATATGGTTATAAACAAGAATGAAACCTGCACTGGGTTCTATCAGTTTGATAAATACATATGCACATAAATACAAGAACAGCAAGACACAATTGCATGATAATTTGTTTTTAAAGTCCAGCAATCACAAAACATTGCAAAACACCACTTCTCATTATGTATCAGAGTGAAAATGGAACTGATATTTTAGAAAAATAAGAGTACATACTCAGCCAGGATCTAAATCAATTCAAATAAACTAAGAACTGAGGAAGGCTGCTGAAGGGTCTGTAGGAAACCTCAGATGCTCCATCTCAGATCACTGAAGAGAGGTTGGACTGGAAAAAAATACAGTTGCACTTTCTGTTCTACTACCAGAAATACAAATAGCAAGGAAATCAGAGGTTTCTAAATGGTACTCACTTTGATTTGGCCACTTGATTAAAGGAGAAAATACTAGAAACTAATGACAATGAACATTTGCAGGTTAATGGGTATAATCCAGTAACTGTTTATTGCCATTCCTCTTTCTACAGAAATCATAATTTTTTCAGAGACAGAATTAGTTCCTGAAAATGCATACATGATAATTTCAATCTCCTTTTTCATTTCTCTGTATCAGTTTGTACTTCTTACAAAAAGTAAAGGTGTAATTTATAGGCAATGGGCTAAAAAAGGGACAATCCCTTACAGATCACAGTGCACTCAGGATAAACTCCTCCTTCAGAAACACATAATTTAAAAAGTAAGACTTTTGCCTAAATCTAATCAATCTTGTCTACAAAAAAAAAATAAAAAAGAAAAACTATTGCCACATTCATAAATGTCATTGATAAAGTAATTCTGATGGACAAGACTGAAAGCCTTCACTTAACCTAAAAGCCATTTAAGACAGTCTTAACAGCAAAGAACAAAAAAGCTACCCAGAGGAAGTAGTACAGAACACATTTTGTTAGCAAACTCATTGGTTTTCTTGAGAATATGATTATAATAGTCCCGTCTCATCTAGGCTCCCTTTTCCACCAAAAGTTGGGCCAGATGATCTTTCAAGGTCCCTTCCAACCTGGGCTGTTCTGTTCAGTGTTTCTGTGTTACTATGACACGGGAAAACAATAATTACAGTGAAAGACAGTAACTGCAAAGACAGCATTTACGCTTATCTTAATCTCAAAAAAAAAAAGACCAGGAATATATGCTTTCAGAATAAAATCCATCTAAATCTCATAAAAATTATCAGAGGGCCGGAGCACCTCTCCCATGAAGACAGGCTAAGAGAGTTGGGGTTGTCCAGCCTAAAGAGAAGGCTCTGGGGAAAACTTGCTGCAGCCTTTTCACATATAAAAGGGGCTTAGAAGAAAGACGGACAGACTTTCTAACAAGGCTTATAGTAACAGGACACAGGACAACAGTTTAAACTGAAAGAGGGGAGATTTAGATTATACATTATGAAGAAATTCTCTACTGTGAGGGTTGGTGAGGCACTGTAACAGGTTGCCCAAAGAAGTTATGGATGCTCCACTCCTGGAAAAATCCAAGGCCAGGTTTAATGGGATTTTGAGCAACCTGATCTAGTAACAGATGTCCCTGCCCATGGCAGAGAGGGTGGGCTAGCTAACCCAAATGATTCTGTGATGCTAAAAAAACACCTTTAATTCCTGTACTATTCCAGAAAAGCTCATATTTTACCAGAAGGGAAAGTGCTGCAAAGGCTAGAAATCTGAACAGCAACAAATCAGACAAAATCTGCTATTAGCACTGACAGGATCTCAGCAGCAGGGAAAGCTGCAGACCGTAACAACTTCCACATTAGCCACATCCTGACCACACAGCTCAACCCTCTCATTTTTCTTGTAAGACAGTAGCTCTCTGCAAGGTTTGAGAAAGTTCTGGGTTTTCCTAAACCTCGGTATGGTCACGGAGACTATGGACTCTGGATCACAACTAATCTTTGCTCAAATTTTGCCACAGCCCAAGACAAACGTAATGCTGCCAGATATGCTGCTTTTCTCACCACTGACTCAGTGTCTCAGGTAGTGATTGATGCAGCTCCCATAGCTCCATACTTTTACGGAGCACAAGTCTATAAGAAATCCAGGTCAACAGGCTCAGTTCTTGTTCTGGAAAAGGTTAGAAGATCTAAGGCAGAAGACTGAGATGAAAGTCCAACTGTATTTTACCGACTCATTTTAAAACCTCAAATACATCTTCTGAACACTAATCCTCATTCCCACCACATATAAAATGCTATTTGTTAATTTATCAAGAATGCTGCTTGAAAAACTCTGTTAAAGACAATAGTGACTAAAAATACCAACCAGCATTACCACTAAAACCATTATTAATTTTCTTTCCAAGTGTTATCAGATCTATACAACAGACCAGGCTTGGCCAAACCTGTCTTTCCGAGAAATCTGGGGTACCTTTAAGGCTTTCAATAGCAAATCTCGACATGCAGGCAGTACAGTGAACTCACTGCCTCTTCACATGAAAGAGAGCCATACCTGAAGCTGGGAACTATACTAAGGCACAGCAAACCACAGGCATACGCAGTCTCAATAAATAAATTGAAAATAATTCATGCAGAATCATGACTACCAAGACCAACCCTTAAGCATAATTAAGAATTCTGGACACAAGCTTATGCAGAAAACAAACCACCAGAGTCACATGCAAAGAACAGCCTATTTATTTTGGCAAGGAGGCAAGAGTCAAGGAAAGCTTTTAGTCAGGTTGTAAATTTAGCCACAAAATGTGGCTCAGGTGTTTTTAAATTCAAAACTTCCTAAGTAATTACAGCTAGAAAAAAAAAAAAAAAACCTGTGCACTATCATGGTACCACCACTATTTCCCAGTTGGACTCAGCAGCTCAAAGATGAGAGCATTCATCCATAGCACTTGGCCCTTCGTTTCAGACTATGCAAAATATTTCATACAACAAGCATACCTCCAGAGGTTAGGAAACTTGTCTAAGAAACAACACCAGGTCACCAAGTCTTGTCACCACACGCTTAGGTCAACTGTAATAGTGTCAGTCTAGAGGTCCAAGACATGTCCAATCCATCTGCTGATAATCTGATGCATAGACACTTTAAAAGGTGTAGTGGATCTCAAGCTCTCTGATAAAAAAAAAGATACTGCAATTATCACAGTTCTTTTTCCTTTTTTCCCTACATTACACCAATATTTAGTTTCCATTTAACTTTCTTGTCTTTTACAAACAACCCAAAATTTAACACTTAAGTGTGGCTAGGATCATATTACATCGATTTTCATCTCAGGAACAAAATGAAAAATGGAAACACCAATATTCTTTTCAACTCTAAATAACAGATTTCTTCCATTTTGTTGCTTTTTAGTCCTTCTGACAATATTCTGAATTCAGCTGTAGGGTGAAACATCTTAAAGTATTATTCTTTCAAAACCAAATGTGTCTTATGGAAGTCCTGTATTTTAGATGTTTCTGGCTTGGATTTTTTTGTTTTTCTTTTTTCACTAATTATAAAGATTTGAATAATATCCATTACATCAATGGAAGAATTTCAGAAATTGAGAGGACATTATTTGCAGAATTTTTTTGTATCATTATTTGTCCAGACATAAATCTGAGATAATTTTTAAACTAAATGGATACATCTGTGTTAGCAAGTAATATAGTACACAGGAGCAAATTTGAACAGTGAAACAGCAGCTCTGACGAGCCAGTGTCCATGCTACGCACATTTTGAGGGTTTTACTAGTTCTAGTCTGTACCAAGTATCACAGTCCTCCGGATTGGATTTGAATTCATAGCTGGAGTACATCAGGTGCTTTTCCTAAGGAGTATCTTCCACTCTCTTTTCATCTAAATGGGACTCAGTTTGGTGCCTGGACCTGCAGGGCAGTTAAGTGCAGACAACTAGGAGGCTCACGACAAGAGCAAGCTCCTGAGATGAACTAAAATCCCAAAGGAAACAAACCTCTACTCAGTCTTCATCCAGCTGCTGATGGTTTTTGACACAGGAAAAGACAGAAATTGTAGTCTGTTGTTCTAAACATAGTCACAGGCCAAGTTAGCACATTTTTCCCCTTTTTTATCTGCACTTTATCTTCAATTTATTGCCATTTTAATCTAAGCTTTATTCTTTCATACTAAGCATTAGTGATCACATAACATACGGCTACCAATCATACAGTACTACTAAACCAGCAAAAAAAGGTCTTAAAACAGTGCAAAGTCTCTCATAACTTTTTTTTAAATAACATCAGCTAAGTTATTCATCCTTCTTCCCTCCCAAAGGACAGACAACTGCTACTACAACACAAAAATTTTGCCTTAAACCTCCAAAGTTTAGTACTTGAAATGTATGCTTCTTTAAAAACCAGAGTTCAAACGCCAGCTAAACCAAGCTTCCCACTTCAGAGCTTACATAATCGTAGTGATCTTGCTCTCTAAAAACAAAGCATGACTGAAACTATCTTTAGCAGCCTCTACACTGTCCCAAGATGATCTAGCAGCCCCCAGCCTGTGAGCTCTCCCTGGCCCACCTGCAGGCGCCGAACTGAAATGAGCACCTGAAAAGCAGCCCTGTCCCTGGCTGCAGGTAGACAACTGAAGGCACTGTTGTTAACCAAACAACAAATCTTACAATAAAGTATTGCTTATACACTCAGCTGGTAACTTACCACTGACTCCCTGTCAGATGATGCTGTGGAGTGGAAGCATGGAAGCAGCAGCAACAGGAATGCGATTAAGCCGTGCTCCTGCATGTTTCGACATAAACCTATTCAGCAGTCCCAAACAAAGGCTTGCACTTATTCAACCTACAAATAACTTTAATCATCATGTTTTGTCTAAAACTAGGGTATGGATTTGTCTCTCTGGAGGAGATTAATCTTCCTTCTGCTTGTCTGACAGCTGAGATTTGAATTAGGTCTTTATGCCAAAAGCACAGCTAACATTTGTAGCTTTGCAGACCTTGATCATGTATAAAAATTTCTGCTTTTGTTCCAACACCGCATTCTAAAAAGTAAACTTTTCTTTCATTTATGGGCAATATATAAAATTTAAATCTAAATTGTTTTAAAAACACACTGAAGGACGCTATTAAAAATACCCTCAAGGAGACCATACAAGGTTCTAACACAAGTTTAATGTTTCCAAATACAAGAGCAGTGCAATGTTACACTCCCCCACAAAGCACAGATACCTCTATCAAAAAAGCCAAGTAAAATATTCTTTCCTCTCTTCCAGGACAACCCACTCCCCTTACTCACTATGCAGCGTTACACTCACATTCTAACAGGAAACTGTCAAGAGGTATTATGTCATTTTGTGACATAAGGAAAAGCTTCCTACCAAAAAAAAAAAAAAAAAAACCAACCAAAAATCAAGCCACCAAAAGTGCAGGTGAGGTAACTAAACAGCTCTCTGCTCAAGGGCAAAAAGTCACATTCCCCTTTTCTTGGTCCCCTGCCAGCTCAGCCAGTACAAGCCCCAGTGCCTGCAAGCCAGCTCACTGCACTGCAACAGCAGAAAAATATTTCTGCCAAAGTGCATGGTTTAATCCAGTTAAGTAATTCTTCCCAGTTTCAAAGAAGATGAGTGGGCTCCACTGGTGGCACATGACAGAAGCAGATAGTATATCCACAACAAGGAGGAAATGAGAACAGAAAATTCCTTGAGGCAACATGCTGTTACCTTGGCTCTCCACATCTCTGAAAATGTGCAAAGGATGCAGTCTAAGAGAACCAATACAGACCAAATATCTGCTTTTTCTAAGGCATAAAAATGAGTCCTCTTGTAATTCAAAGTTAAGGCAGACTCATTTTATTAATTTTTAACATACAATTCTTAGACGTAAAGGTCTCTACTAAAAGCAAAGTATTTGATGCAGAAATATGAAAAATAACTGAAACAGCAGAGCTTCTGGAATTGATTAGCAGCATTTCTTTGAGCTATCCAAAGTCAAGGATTGTTGATGACATGTTTTCCAACTGTAAAAGCAGGGCACTTTATGCGGATCACAGATATTTGACTAATATTACCTTTAGAATTTAAGTAACACTTTTCTAGAATAGTTATTTTTTACCGCTGCTTTGGCAGCCCCCAAAAGGGAATTAAGAAAAATTAATATTCCAGAGACCCCACAGATGTGACATTGCTGACAGAATCCAGGAGTTCAGCAGAAACTTCAGGGGCCCAGAAATCAAAAAGACTAAATTATTTCTACAAGGTAATGAGCAAACCTGACGTCACAGTTGACATCAGAGGTTCAAACCATGTATCAGCTACGCATCTACACATACAAAGTGCAGTCAATAAGCTCGATATTAAGACTATTAAGAAAGGCAATCAAATGGAATTGCCTAAATGAGTGAGAAGAACCAGATGTAGCTGAAGCAGAACCACACCGAACAGCTATTTCCACTTATTAAGTTCCTGAAGAAATTTCTAATTTTCTCAATACCTTTCCCAAGAAACAGGCACAACCCAATTTAATATTTTATACCTTGCTATACATCACTAGGATTCACCCAGAAGAGAAAGAAACAAATTTAATTAGATCATTTTAGATTAGTTCTTATAAAATCCAAGGGTTTTGTTATTTGGCACATTTAAACCTATTATGCTGTTAATCAATTAGAGAAGAGGATAACTTGAAATAGTTCTTAAGCATGCTATAAAGATAATTAAATCTTCTTTTTTCTTTCATTCAAACACCTTCTGTGACCAAGAACACTATCTTCCTCCAACTCTAGCCCAATCTAACCAACAGCTTCAAGACCTTCCCAACTAAAAAGTACATTATTACTAATTTCTGACCTTGAAGACACATGCACCTTGTTTTTCCAAGGCCAAGGCAAAACATTTTCTTCTGGCACATCTTTACAACTTTCCTCCATATGCTACCGTTGCAATTACAGCCACACAGAAATTCCATGCAGTTTTAAACAAATCCTTTGTCAAATGAAAAATTGTAGGGATAACAGAATCACAGATTAAACATATACAATATTTACACGGAAAACAGACTATAGAATTCTTCAGTCTAGCAGAAAAAGCTGCAATACAGAGTCACTGGAAACAGGCCACATAGACCAGAAACAGGCACTATTTTAAACACAATCATCAATCATTTTGAAATGCTTTCACAGAGTTACTTTTAACCAGTAAAATAGATTTTAAATTAGGACTAGATTTTTTTTTACTAGATTTTTTTGTCTTCCAAGTTCAGTATTTCCCAGTCTGATTTGCAAGACATGATAATCACTCTGTGAAGCAGTTGCCTTTTTTACTTGTTTTCAGTACATACACAAACAGAGCCAAATATAAGCACTAGCACCTTCTGCCAGAACACTTGAGAGTCAATTCCTGGCTGGTTTCAACATTTGCAGGTATTTCAAGTACTCAAAAATGTCAACAATGTCAATCAAAATGCCTATGAGATTGTTAAAAAAAGTCGCACACAAAGTCCTGGTGACAAAACCATTTAATTAATGCATTTATCATTACAAGCAAGACCCTCACTGCTGACTGCCAAACAGTAAACCAGAAAACAGTCCCTATTTTCTTCATGGAAAACTAACATGTTACTAAGTTATAAAGGGTAAGAAATACAATTCTAAAACAAACAAGTTGATCAAAGATGCAAAACAGCCTGTGAGGTACTGAAGTTAAGACTGTGGAATCCTATGAAAATTATCATCAATGGACCTACAAGAAAACAACCCGATGACACCCTTGCTCAGGTACTTTACAAAGTGTCCTCTTCAGCTTTCAAACCTGTGGTCTGTAATGCTTCAATTCAAGTTCACTCAAGCACTCCGTCTGGGACTCCAGTCCGGAGGTCTTCAGCACTTTCTATATTAAAGAAATATATTCTTTATTGCAGATTCATATAGGCCATATCTTCTTGGTAAATTCATCCAAAATTTGAGCTTCATAGGCTTAAATGACATTTGAGCTCCATAGGGCTTAAATGACAGCGAATCAAGAAATTCTACAGGGAAGTCAGATACAACCAATTCAAATAGTTGCTTGTGAACAGAAATATTTCAGATCTGCTTTCATGATGGGTATATCTTCAAACTGTTGAAAGACCTGAACACCCTCTTGGAGGCGCAGGGGGATTAATACTGAACTCCTCATAGATTTCCTGTATTTTCTCTCCAGAGTAAAGAAAGACCTTCCCCAGGGAAGATGTTTTGCTTTCGAATTATTCATGTGAAGTAGAAAACTAAAAGCTGGTAAGTATAGACGTCTTGCAACACTATATGATTAGAGATCATAAGGTCATCTGAGAAAAAGTTCAAAACACAATGTAAAAAAATAATTATATGTAAAATCAGACTAAAATGAAGAACCTGGAGGGTTAATTCAAATCAGGCACTTCCTTGGGAATCCAGAAAAGCCCAATTCCTCTATTTGGTGCAGAGACAGACAGAGCAGTAAACACACAGGTTTCAGTAACCTTCCAGAGAGCTATGTGAAGTCTCAAGACAAGAACTCAAGAATAACTGCATTCAAAACTGTAAGATGATTGTACAAAGCAGACAAACTGACAAAACTCACAACCCACTGAGCTAAAAGAAATAAAACCAAAACAAAATAACACAGCCAAAGCACAAACTCATTTTGCAAATGCCTCAGCAGATGAATCAGTACCGTCGTGTTAGTGGAGACTCCACATCTCTTTACAAAGATGCACATTCCACCTTCCACAATAGCATATGTGGCTTCAATTACAGGGACGTACATGTTGCCTTTTATTGATTGAAAGACACAAGGTTTGAAGAATTAGCTTATTATTTCTATTAATAGAGGACATCTAAACAAAACATTCGACTATACTTCAGAACACTGAGAGTACATTTTTGCCACAGTATCCCCCCAAAACCAAAAGCAGTTTAGTTACTACGCAGAAAGCAAATTAACAATATTTATCATCAACCTGATGTTGCGTTTTGGGATCAGTACTCTGCCAAAAGGAAATTCACAAGTTCCAGAGTTTCTGCTTTATTTGGGTGAAAAGTAAAAGGAACTTAGTAGCTATAAAAACAAACCAAACACACACGTTTCTTGAATAACTCCCAACAACTTGAAAACAAGAGAAACAAAAATTAATCAAATGCCTTCTCAAATGGCTGCACAGCCAGAAACAGCCATTTTCTAGACTCAATTCACAGACAAGGGTGAGCCGCACTGGCTAACCTCCCAGCGTTATGACCTGAAAAGACAATTTAATTTTGCTAAAGAAAAAAACCACTGGTCTGTTAAGGGATAATACATATCTATTTTTTTAAGAAGTTATGAGTTAGCAAGATTTTCTGACCTTCACGTTTAAGCGCATGGCACAGAAGTACAAATATATTTCAAAGGTTATCAAAAAAAGTATGGTTTTTTTCAGCTCCTTTTCTATAAAACTCAAGTTTTACTGGATGTTGCAATTTACCCAGCTTCTTCACACATCCAGCACCCTGTGCTGTTGATGATCCTCCTCAGGTACAGAAGCTTTTGACATTATTCCGGAAATACATACAGAGTGTGTTTGTGGTAACAGCAGAAGAAACCCTTATACATGAGGTGTGGCTTCAGAGACAAATCTTGAGTCACCCAGGAAGTGCTCTAATAACTACAGCAGCCTTCCCATAAGCTTTTACTGCTGTGGGTCTCTTGAACTAGTTTTATACTGAAAAACATAAGGGAAGGAACTAATTTTTCACCTGGCCTGCTGTTCTACTGTAGCAGTGCAATAAAAGATTGGCCTTGACTGTAGTGAATGATTTTCATCATCTTTGACACTTAGCTTCTCTCCTTTCCCTAATCACTCCAGAGTTTATAACTTCCCCCCACCTCAGAATGTTCTTGGTGGCTTTTTTTTGCTCTCTAGAAAGAAACCGTAAAGTTTCTCTTTATAAACAGTTAAGAAACATACAGTTATTATTAAAACTGTTAGCTATCAGCAACTCAAAACCAGCAGAAATGGCAGGATCACTGAAAGAGCTGAAGAGAAAACAAGGCAGCAAAAAGGGCCAATCCTAGAAAATCACCACTGATGCTATTCCAGGTGAGAAAAATTCCTTGAAATTCACTGTACTGATTTTGGTGAGCTTTCCATCCACCAGTGCAGCTGTGTCAGTTCTGCGCTGTGCCATACCTCTAAATGCAGCCAGCCAGCAAGACTGCCTGGAAGGTCAAACACATCTTCTCAGCTTCCTCCACTTAACAGGTCTGTAGCTCAGCTGCCACTGTTAGGATAATGCTTTCCCTACATCACATGGCTGCTTCTGTTTACACCATCCACCCTGGTTATCACCAGAATTAATAATTTTGTGTCTCTGATAGTTATCTTCTCAAACCTTGCTAGTCTAAACTGCCTCCTCCTTTACACATTAAGCTGCACCTAAAATTAGCTTGTAAAGCAGATCTTCATCTCAGTGCAACAGTATCCTCCCTACTTAACATTTTTCCTGAAACAGGAAAACAGATTGTTGCTTTGGTCTAGGAATCTAGCGAATCCACACTCATTTTGGGCAGCAAAAGGCATAGGGCTTTCTTAGCTAGTTTGCTCTTAGCATGGTGATGAGGTGCTTCTGCTGATCCAAACAAGATCAATGCAATACCATTTGGTGCAAGGACCACTGTGAGCAGCCGAAGTTCCCAGCCACTGTGAGTTGTTCTGCTGTCCCCAGGAGAGCAGGAACTTGCAATGGACTGCAACAATTACTGCTTCCTGCTGATTCACAAGGGGAGCAAGCACATCCTACTGCAGGGCTTCCTAGGCCATGCTGAGCTCAGATGAGCAAAGCCTGCTGCCAAAGTAGTGATCCCCAAAGCAAATGTGTCCTCCACATCACCCTTCCAACCTCAGGCTAATGAGCAGGGTTAATTGCAAGTCGACAGCTTCTAAGTAGTTACAGCCATCTGCAGTCCAGTGGTTACTCACATGACATTGATCATTGTCAACAAGGAAAGGCAAAGTGGAGAAAAATGTGGATTTTGATTAGAACTCTCTTTCTGATCCTTAAATCCTGTTACCTCCAGATGTTCTGCCCTACATCTCTTCACTACCCTTCTCACAAGACACCAAGCCTGGCTGCCAAGTAAAACAAAAACCAACACTTCTTTCATCCTTAGAAAATCACACTGATGCAGCCAGTTTTACTGGCTCTATTGTACAAACTCCATTTGCAATCTGTCTTGGTATATACAGTCCCCAAAGAGCATGTGAAGCTGCACGCTCATTTGTAGAACTGACGCCATGCAAATCCTTCCCATTTCCAGCAAGCTGTGAAATACAAAGGGCAGGATATCCTGGAAGTAGCAACATGAAAAAAAAAAAAAAAGGTTCTTTTTAAAAAAACAGGTGTCCTGGGAATAAGTTACACAGGGCTTCTCCAAGGGCAGCAGCTGATCCTGAAAGAAGCAGTCTGATTCAAAGTGAGCTACCTTGTGAAGGCACCCACTACTACCTGCACCTGAAGCACCAAGGATCCAGACTACACCTCAGCTGCAGCATGGATCCCAGAATGATCCAGACAGATGAACAATAGGCAAGACACAATACAACCCAGGAAGCCAATCCAGGTGACATGCTAACAACATGCACTGGAGCATTCACTACATTTTATGCTCTGGTGAACTCCAAATGAACACAATCACATGCATCTGGGTCAAAATTTGACTGTCATTACATCCAGTAGTGCAAAGAAGCAGTATCACTTATCACCAACCCAAGATCTTCATCCTTGCATACATGCATGACTTGCTATAGCCTGAAGCACCCAAGCTCCACACCAAGCCATTCGCATCCCACCTGGATGGGAGCCTTTGGAGGAGGGACCCAGTATCTGAAAAAGGGGAAATCCCCCCTCAGCTGCAAGAGGATCTTCAAAAAAACCTTCATTCTTCTCCCATGTTTTCTTGTTAGTACTGAAATATATGTGAATACCTTGACAGAAGTACAATAACAGAGAAGGCACTAGGTTCTAGTACAAGCTTACAGCTCATATCAAAAGTTTAGCAGAGTCCAAACACCTGCAGCAGATGCTTAAGGGAAGTGGTGATTTGGCAGGAAAAAAAAGCAAAAACTATCCTTTTTCAACAGTAGCAATTTGAAGACTAAGACATAAGCTTCAAAAAACAGCCCCCACTCCAACAACCAAACTTTATTTAAATGCTTGCTAACTCAGTAGGCTAATTCATCACAACATAAAACTTTCTCCTGCCACATAGCTACTATTTCATAGTCGACTTGGTTCTCCTGTATCTTCAGGTGTGTGAGTTACACAGCTTTTCCTCAAGCAAAGGCTTGAAAACAGACAAATTAAATACTTCTTAAAAATCCTGTATTTATCAGAGATGTGCGTACATCATTGTCAGACTGGAAGCTACCAGTTAAAGAGTTTTGTAGGTTTGCCTGCCTATAAGATGTCCATCCCAAGGTTAGGCCATGAATTTAAAATGGAGCAGCAGATCAAACTAAACACAGCAAAGCCATGTGAGCTTCATAAACAGCTGCATCTTGTCTGTTGAAATTTCTCCATGAAGTACGTAAAGTGCAGGCAATAACAGATAATTTTGCAAAAGTGCCTGTTTTACCTGGATCCTCTCAAAATCCCTCAGGCATTTCCAACAAGTTGGCCAATGGAAATGAGAGGTTGCTAGAGAGAACACACTGAATCCTAGGAAAATATGAGCCAATTAGCTTTCATTAATTGCACTTCAGCACACCCAGAGATGTCACTCCAAAGCCTTCACTTGTCTTGGGGTGAAATACTTAACTAAATTGCAAGACCTCATGATCTTCTTACACCCACGGGAGGCACACCCATGGTCAGTGCCCAGGCACATATGGGCATCAGGCAGCACCTTTCAGTTGAGGAGGAAAACACACCTTTAAAACCCAGATCAGGCAGGGTAGGAAGGACAACCCCTGATGCTAATCAGTTTTGCCTTCAAGCAGTGAAACCTGCATTTTGATTCCACTATGAACTTCAAGTGTTCCCTCTTCAACCTGCCAGGGACCCTTTGCCCTTTCAGCTTCCCAACCTTTCCCATCTTGGAATCATAATTGCCCCTTCATATATTCCTCAAGTTCACATAAAACCACTCTCCTGGTAGTTTCCCTCTCCCACCTCCTCCCTAGGGCTAAAGCAGCAGAGTCACTCAGCAAACACACCAGCAACATAAAGTGGCCTTTGTTCGCCCTCTTCCCTCCCACGTTTCATAAAGAAACCAGGATTAATACACAGAACAACTCATCTGACTGCTACAGCTGAACCCAGGACAAACCACACAAATTTCCACTTCCATCTGATGCACCCAAGCAGTCAATACTTATTACTCACATGAATTCACAATTTTGTACAAAAATTTAGAAAAAAAAAAAAAAAAAAGAAAATCAGGAAATAATAGAACTGTTTTTTTTTTTTTTTAGGGGATAAAAAAGTATTTCTCCTTCTACAGAGCTCAGTAACTGATCCAGGACCATAATGGAAGGGTTTGCAACGGAAGCTGTGAAGGGCATTTTAAAGACTCTCTCAACCAGCTTCATTTCTTAAAATTCCTGCTAGGCCAACTACTACATGAATAGAGACACAACTCTATCAAGAGAAATAAAGAAAGTGAACTCACACACTTGTTAACACAAAAGTACTTTCATAGAATCATAGAACAGTTAGGGTTGGAAAGGACCTTAAGATCATCTAGTTCCAACCCCTCTGCCATGGGCAGG
>JASSUY010007833.1:0-27500 GCA_032466535.1 Forpus xanthops
GTTTCAAAAAAAAAAAAAAAAAAAAACCCTGTACTTTGATCCTTTTTAAGGTGAGAATCTGCTCATTTATTGTGTTTCCAGCAAATCATGATGCTGCAACAATGCAGAAATACAAACTGACTGTTTAATGAGTATTTGCAAGTGGACATTGGATAAGCTTAAACCATTTGAACTCGGGCTATAAACATCAATTTAAAAGTAGACTTTTGAATTCTTTTCTATAACATGACTGTGCTGAAAGTTAGACTTACTAGTCTAAAAAGAATGCAGGAGCAGTTTTTGGAAGTGGGATGCAGCAAACAGCATGTGCATGCCCAAACACACACCCACGTGGCACGCACACATGCATTCACTCTCACACACAGAGAACAGGAGTCATTGTTGTCGTTGTAAAATCAATATCGGACAGATTAATTCTGTCCTTTCATCCAGCTGTGCTCTTTCAGGAGGGCTCCCCAACACAGCAGTACAACTCTGCAAGCTCCTGCACAATAGAGGCATTTTTTTTTTTTCCCAGTGCTAAACATTACTCAATGTGTAGCAAGCTCAGCACCATTTCCAACTATTCTTTAGGGACAACCACTACAAAGGGGCTGCTTTTTCTAAGATATGTCAGGGCCTGAAAACCCACTAACTGGTAAGTATACAGTTCTGACCTGACTGAAGCAGCAGTGGCCTGCAGCCTGCAGAGAGCTCTGAGCTATGTGTCTGTCTAAGCCATACACTAGTTTACACATCAAGAAGGGAAACGCTTCCCATGAAATGCATTTAATTGTCCTTTAAACTGTAAATAATCCAAAAACGGGAAGGTTGATTTTCATTGCAATATACCATTCTGTTAATTTAAAATTAAGTGTGCTGTTAGAATAATTTGGGAGTAAGGAATATAGAAAATGAATGTAAGATTTTGCTTTGAATTTGGGGAAAGGTTTAAAAAAAAAAGATTCGGTATGTAGCAGAAAAAACCCTTAGAACACTGTTGAATTGAGGTATTTAAGATGAATCAGGTACACTATTTGGTATACTACTGCTGCACAATAGATAGCTTCTACACATACTATTTATATTCCAAAGTATAAATTCATGTAGCGCACTGCAAGAATATAGTATTTATAATACTTGTCTCTATATATTGCTAGAATATGGAACCTAGTTATTACTAACAATAATTCATTTCTAACAATATGTCTGATTCTAAAAGTATGTAGTTTTCAATACACATGTTTGGTTTATACATATATGTAGAGAGATTGAGAGAGAGTCGTGTCATTCTCAGGGGCAGAGCAGAAATACAGATTGAATGGTGGAATGATACAACCCCTCATTTGTCATCTTTCTAGGAATAATCTCTCAGCATGACTATCTTATGCATTAAGAAGTATGCTGGAAGTTGCTATTGTATGGGAAAGTAGAGATTACTCCGACTTTGAGCTTCTGATAGACAAATAAGGGAAGGGCTGGTTTAGGTCACATAATCTGCTTGTAATCTGATATGTTTTCAAGATGTCTGTCTCTCTAAGCCTACAAAGCTGGCCTGGAAATTCTCTAGAAACAAACTTTCCCATTGTTTTCCACATTGCCATTTGCAGTGCCAAATACAACCTGTAATTTTGGAGGTGTGTGAAAGCAAATAAATTCGAGGGAAAAAAAAAAAAAAAGAAAGAACAGTATCCTGTCAGAGTTCAAGAAGAAATATTCTGGGGATTGGTTCTCCTTCAAGTTTGGTCAGATTTTGTCCCAAATATTTCACCTACTCTGCTTCTAAAGCCTTTCAAAATAAAAAGATAAGCCCAGGAAAAAGGAAGAAACAATATTGATAGCTAGTGTACATATAACTTTTTTGGAGCAGGACCAAAATTTTATCAGGAATAGAAGTAAAATAAGTCTCTGTGATGATTCTTTGAAATCAAATAAGATTTAGTACAGCATGTGTGCGTGGTTTATTAGGCAAAACTCTGTAAGGTGAGTTCTTTAAAGTAAATTTCCAGTCTGTTTTTTCAGCTGGATAATCTATTAAATTTAGCTTTTCCCACTTCAACCAGTGCTTGTTAAAAGTTCTCCCTTTGTGTCCATGTGTTAAGATGATGGACAATATTTGCTGATTCAGGTTTATCTAAGCTTTTAACAGGAAAAGCTTAGATAAACTTAACCTTTTTGTGCAAAAAATCTTGTAATTGCCTGAATTTGAGGAATGGTTTCACAGTAATAAACACAAGTAGTTTATGGAACTCTGCTGATGAAAAGAAAAACCTTCTGTATTAACACTTTCATGTCTATTTTTACAAATGGCTTTGGATAATTTTTTGTCTTAATCTATCCTTTACTTATATCATTGGACTGAAACTCAACGGAAAACAATGGCATACACCAGAGCATGAGCTTCCTGCTCACTGATGGATCACAGATTATGTTTTCTGCTCCTGGTAGTTTAGAAAAATCCACACATAACCCTTACCTCACTTACCATCTATTTGCATTCATTTTCTTATTTCTAAAATAGTTTTACTTCTGGTATTACAGCAATTACTCCAGAGCAGCCTTCTGGGGCCAGGAGAGATGTTGGATAGTTTTAAGATGTCCCATAGTGTATCTGACTGGGGTATCCTCTAGCCACAGAAATAGTGACCAGAACAATCCACTTTGCACATCCCCCTTCCTCTCTTCCTCCTCTCCATCCACAGCAGCCTTGCTGTGCTGATCTCAGAATTATATCAATGAATTCAGGGAGATCACTGTTAAGTTTTTGTTTGGTTAGGTTTTTTTTTAGCTTTTTTTTTTTAGTTTTTTTTTTTTTTTTACAGAAAAAAAGAGGTACAGATTCTGACAGAGGAAAAACAATTAGTATGAAAAAGAGAGTGGGAGAGAACCCTTTTACGAAGGTCAATTCCTTCTAGCATTGTCCACTGTCCCTAGATAGTATGCTCCTGTGCATGTTGGTCCTTTGCTAAACACACCCAGAAGGAGGGAAAAAATTAAAAAAAGAGAGAAAGAGGAGTCAGGCAGTGAATTTCATAGAAGAATATGGAAATTGAGTGTGTTTAGTGTTGAAAGAAAAAAGAATAAATTAGAACTTGTATTTTAAACAGCTTTAAAGTTTTCATGTGAAGTTATTTTGCATAGTAAGAAAGACCATTTTCCCCATGGATATTAGCTAATCGATTGTTTCAGGGGCAGAATAGTTAGCAAAAGAAAATGTATTAAAAACTAATCTTACTAATAAAACCAAACAAACATCTTACAAGACTTCTCAGCTTCAGAAATGTTTTGAGGTTCATCTGTACTGCATAGTTTACTGCTTGAACAGTCATGTATACAGAACACAGCAAGTATTATTGCAGTGTTTGTGTTTCACTAGAATGTGTCTTTGGTCCATCCTTCACGTTCCCTTAAGTGGCAACACACAGTTGGCACTTGTCCTTTGCAAGACAACAAAGATGAAAGGAACAGCTGGTCTCATCTATCTATGCTATCAGAACTCAGTGAATAATTTGCAATGAATAATTTAATCTTAAAATGTCACTTTTTTTAATGTTCCTGAACTATTTGTGAAACTGTATATTTGTTAATTAGGTAAGAATTATTAGAATCAATAATTACGTTACTGGTACACTCCATCCCCAAAATACAAATAGTTAAGTCAGACATCTTCTTCACTGACATCAGTTGATTTTCCTGGATGGAGTCGATCCAGTTTGACCTGCATGCCACCTCTGCATAGTATCAGTGTTGATGGCAGTTTTCACAGTTGAAGGAAGTTAGAACAACCTGGAGGCTGCACTAAATTGCATCAGGACACAATCAGGATTGGAAAAACAGGATTAGATTTAGATAGAAAGATTGCTGAAAAGACCTTATCACTTTCCTCCCTGGGTGAAATAGCAGGCATTCAGAGGCACATGAGCTGGCTACAACTCACTTCATTAATCAAATCAATGTGAATTTCAGATTTCAAATATAGTATCTGAATATGTAATTTTAAATTGGTGCTGGTGGACTTTCCAGCATTTGAATTACAAATTTGCTTTTTGCTAATCCATTCCCTAACAGAGATCAAACACTTGAAAATTCATGAAAAGCAAACATGAAAGGGTCACAAACATGGTCAAATGTTACCTGGCTGTTTAATTCAAATGGATACTCAAAGAAAATGTTTCCAATATTTGTTCAGCCCCTTCTTTCTAGTTAGCTTAAAAAATTAAAGTTAAATGGCAGACTAATACTATGTGCAAATCAAGGAAAAGAATCAAGGAGACTGGGAGATAGAAATACAGATCATAAAGAGACATGGGTACACCTGGAACCATAGTGAATATCAGAGTGAGTCTTTGGATGCTTACATCCATAGCTGGGGCTTAACCTCTGATAAAAATAGCTGTAAAATTTGGAAACAAGTTTAAATTTTGACTACTTCTGTCGATCATCCCCACTGTGATAATCAGTTCTGCTGTATACACATTGCTAGCAAAATATATTAATATCCAAATGTGCATCTATATTTTGAGCAAGTCGTGAAAGTTCAGCAATTTGGGTGCACATTTCCTTTCTGTTTCTCTGTTGCAAGTGCTATTGACAGCAAAGTCAAATATGCCTTTAGCAAAAAGGAAAGAATTAATAGGGTTCTTGTTTCTAAAGTTCTGCCTAGTCATTCAGCCCATATTTTATTTTCCTGCCTTACAACAATCTACAAACAGAACCTTCTCATTTCAGTTTTTCACACATTCTCTTTGTGTGAATCTCACTGAAATAGGCAAGCTGTCAGTGGCAAAGCTGAGTGTCAATCTCTTATGAAGCCAAGAAATGGAAATTACAAAAGGAAAAAAGCTAGTAGCCACAATCATTGCTGCAGCTACAAGCAACTTTTACTTCATCACCAAACTTATACTAGAGGGATAATCTATGATACAAGCCATCATTGATATTATTACTATTTCTGAAGAAAATTTATTTATTTAACAGAGGAATTCTTACGAGTTAAAAAACCACAATGAGATTAATGTTCACCAGAGGAAAACCCAATTCTTCCATTCTCATAAATGCCATGGACTCGTGTCATGCCATGACCGTGTCAGAAATCTAAGCATGACAGCACTGCTTGTGCACCCGCTTCAGTCCAGTCATGTTTATGAGAAACTTTTCCTTCAATAGAAAATTGCTTTTTGCAGGTGCAAAACTATTGTAAGATCAAGCAAATGGAGGAACCAGAAGGTGGTCTTATCTGATGCCTGATGTGCCTTCCTTCAATCAGTAGAGACCTCAACTAATCGCCTAGTTGGGAACACTCCACAACTCCTGCAGTCTGCAACTTAGTCTAGCAAGTAATATTGCTAAACTTTGTGACTCCACTTCTAGACAATTGTTCTAAGGAAGACATTGTAACTGTTAAAAATTGTTATAACTGCATTTTTGAAAAAGGAAACAGTTTTGGGGAGTTTGCCTGGAGAACTCATAGCAACCTTCTAGTATCTGAAGGGGGCCTATAGGGATGCTGGGGATGGACTCTTCATTAGGGTGTGTAGTGATAGGACGAAGGGTAATGGGTTCAAACTTAAACAGGGGAAGTTTAGATTAGATAGGAGGAAGAAATTTTTTACTGTTTGGGTGGTGAGGCACTGGAATGGGCTGCCCAGGGAAATTGTGAACGCTTCGTTGCTGGCAGTATTCAAGGCCAGGTTGGACATAGCCTTGGATGGCATGGTTTAGTGTGATGTGCTTTAGTGTGATGGTTTGGAACTAGATGATCTTAAGGTCTTTTCCAACCCTAACTATTCTATGATTCTATGATTTTTTAGCTTTATTTTTGGTCATGAAAAAACATGAAAAAGTATGAAAAGGCATACAAGTATGATGGATCAATTAAGGTAGCTTGCTCAAAGAATTCAAAATTATGGTTGCTGGATAGAGAAATTTGGAATATCTCCCTAGAGGTTCCAAACAGAAATTGACAAAGCTAAGAAAAATTGATTAATTTCTGACAGTCAAGTATTGCAGCCAGTACAGGAAAGTTGTTTGAGTTATCAGGTGATAATGAAGGTTTCTAGATTGTTTTCTTTCCCATCTCAAGTTTTTGTGAGTGTTTCTTCACCATCCTTCTTACTGATACAGTTAAATAAAATAAAGACTTTTGTGAGTAGGGAGTTCAATTTCTCTTAACAAGATGGTTACTTCACAAAAAAAAACCACTTTCCTAGAGGGAAGATCAGAAAAGCTTTGAGAGATAAGATGATGTAAATCATGATGATATTCTGTCAGGACAAAAGCTGTGGGCCTATGTGGAGTAAAATGAAGATTACCTGCATCCTGAAGGGTGAGCTTCAGAAGTAGCACTGTTTAAAAGGATTCTTGTTTTGTAGCTTTTCTCATGGCTGGAGGATTTCATAGCCTACATTTTTGTCTTGCTTTCTCTCCCTTAAAATATTACAAAAAGAAAAGGAAGGAACTAGTCTCAGAGCTTTATTTTTATTTCTTTTCCTTAAACATATGTAGATCTTGTTCAGCCAAGATCTTATAGATGCTGTGAGACACATTCACTGAGCCAACACGTGTGATTAATTCTGTATTCCTCTTCCTTCTGCCATGGAATCAATAAATCAGGAACTGAGTAAGTTTCAGGGTTGCTAACAGGATAGGTGGGCTCTTTTCACTCCATGCTATGGCTGAATGTTGGAGATAGCAGAGTTGAACTAAAACTAAATAATTTAGAGGACTCTAGGTTATCTAAACTAGCTGTTATGGCTCATAGTAGCAGCTTTTCATTCTCCACTGACACTGAGCAGCAGGAGAGGACCTCCAGAGGGCCTTTCCAACATTAATTAATCTGAGATTCTATAAAAGAAACTTAGACAAGTTTAGACCTTATACCAAACATTTAGTTGACTAAAGCTGAGAGAGATGAATCCTCCCTGACAGGGAGACAAAAGACATGTCCCATATTTCTTTCAGGGTGATGTGTGTGTTACAGGTATTTTTGTAGACTGGAGTTTTAGAGGAATCTTACGATTTGCTAAGGGCTCAACAATGTCATCAGTCACTTTGCCTGCCAGCTTCCTGGTATAGCCACTGGACATCCCTGATGCACGTTAGTCACACAATAATCAAGTCTTCCCCACTCTTTCATACAAAGAAGGCCAATTTGCCTTTAGACTATTTTCTTGTAAAGTTCTAGGTACCTTATTGTATAGTTTGCATGTGTCAATGTTTCTTTTCCTGTGTTTAAAAATTGAGATGCAGTTTTCAAATTCCTACATGCGCCACTTTGGGCTGCTTGATGTTTGCTGAAATGTGGTAGGAAGTGTTCAAAAGGTGAATTTCTAGCAAATTCATCACAAAGATCTGCAAAGTAATTGCTCTAGGGTAAAGTAACTATTTGTGTATATTATCCATATTTATATACTTGTACTGAGTTACCATAATCTTGATATATTCATTTTTTTTTTTTGGGAAGAAATGCAATTAATTGCAACTTACTGATTGCTTTTGCTCCATACAAAGAAATTTAATTACATTTGGAAAATACAATTAATAATAAATATATTATTACAACTGCACAGCATTAATAACAATATAAAAGAAGTCTAGTTCAATTTTAAATGTGTTAAAATGATCTTAGCAAGCTCACAGGACCTTTAATAAAGGTAAGGGTACAACAGATAGGTCAGAAAGTTTCTTCACAAGCTGGAAAACTGACTCTCTTGTGTGAGCTTCTTGTCTCATGGAAAGTATGGAGGCTAAAGTCTGTGATTTTCAGCAGCTTGTTTGCTGGCTTTTTGTCAAAGGTTCCCAGGTTCCCAGAACCTCTTCCTGGAAGCTGGGGTAGAGGCCAGCTGCCTGAAATTTCAGGACTTCCACTGAGCTTGAGATGCCATGGAGCACACTAGGTATCATAACTCAATATGTGTTTTGTTCTTTTGACTTATTATGCTGAAATCAATGTCAAGCTTATCAGTAAAGTTTATTTTTTCCAAAATCCATTCTACTGATGGTAGCATCTCATGATCACCAATTATTTTGCACACCAGAATCTTTTTTAAAAAAATCCATCACTTCATTCCTACTGGAAGAGACACACAGAAAATACTCCTGAGATCATTGATGTGTTTGGATGTGTTTCCCATAACACTGTTTACCACTGCTTAAGGGAGACTGTGAAAGTCCTGTCAAAGTTGTAAGTGAGTATAGCATGCAAGCACTCAGTTACTGATATAACTACCCCTGCTGGAATTCAGTACATCACTGTAGCAATGAGAAAGGGTAAAATAGTGACTCTAGCCAATGATCCTACTGTCTGATATGTAGTAGCAAATCCTAGCATGAGATTGCAGTCTTACTGCAGAAGAGGGATTTTCCGAGGGATCCAAACAGAAGACACAGCAGATAAGACTGAAGCAGCACTGCATTTTCACGGGGAGTGTGGGCTATGTTTTTGCCACACCAGAATTATAACAATATATTCATACATATGAATTCTCCATAGTGGCAAATGCATGCACTTTATTCATTAATAGAATGTCACTAGTGATTTTATGTGGGAATAAACATGGAGCTCAAATAGTATAAATTGTCTCTTTTTTAGGTAAAGACACTGAAATATTATTGCCACATTTCCATAATTTCCCTCATTTCCACCATTTCCATGCATTTCCTTAACTGGACACAATTTTTCTCTGTCCTTTGCATGAAAAACCTGGCTCCCTAGAGGTCTGCATATGTGAACAAGAGGAGATACAAAAAATATTTGAGATGATATTTGTGGGCTGTTGGGAAAACATTTCCTTTTTTTTGAGAATTGGCAATTGGTATTTTCCTTTCAAGAAACATAATTTGGAAATAAACAAACGAGGTTCTATAAATTGAACTAAAATTTCAAAGATCAAAGTCATAACTCTTGAAGGTACCTGACCAGTCTAGCAAACAATGGGTTAAAGTTTTGTTCAAATGAAAAAAAAGGTCTCATTTTAATTAACAATAATTTTAAACAGTATAAGTAGAAGGGAGAAACTCAGTGCATCTTAAATACAACGGCTTTAAAGCAGAAGCTGGCTACCCCACTGCCCATTTTTCTAGCATTAATTTTCAGAATGCCTAAAGCTGAGTTTACAGATGGCAAGCAAGTAGCAAGTAGAGCCAAAAATATAACCAATCTTGCCAATATACCACTGTGTTGAAAAGTTGGATCAAAATAATATTCTGTTTTCATCTTCAGCATATGACTTTGTATATGCTATGTATTATCATGTATGCCAATCTCATGTAGGCTTGTGCATGCCTACAAGCATATATATATATATATATATATATATATATATACTTCTATCTACATATTTGTCTACATATGCACAATTTGCAAAAGCAACAACTGACTAAGCAAGGAGAAAGTTTTAAGGGAAACATAATTTTAAAATTTTCATATTTATCATGAACAGTGACATGAGAGCCCTGAGGATAAAGATCTAAATAATACAGTTGAAAATTATATTGGTTTGTGTGAGCTAAAAACATACTGTGGAAGCCAGCACCATTGTTTCTGTGTATATACCTACATATTCCTCTATATCGGTACCTCTATCTTTACAGTGGAGTAGAGAAATATTAGCTAACAATAGATGCATCTAATTGAAATGTGTATGAATGGTATGTACTATGCGCTATCATTTCTTTCTGTAACTAATTTAGAATTCAACAGAATAATATGAAGTCTTTTACTACTTAATTAAACTTTTGTAATACCTGTTTTACCAAGATGAATAAAATGCATAAATTGTATGAGGTGACATTCAATGCACACAAAAAAGAGAAATGTAAAAAATCAGAACCATGGGTACATTAAACTGATTCTTAATAATTGAAACCAATTTAATCATTTGAGATTATTTTATTCTAGCTGACGTAATACTGTAGCAGTTTTATTCTAATTATAACCTGTTTCATTTTACTCTGCCTTTCTAGTTAATTATTACAGCCAATTTGTAAAATGACATGGTTCCACATTTGCATAGGTCACTATTAAATAAATGAATAGCTGAAATTACTCTAGCATTGAAGTGTCAACTTTGGTAGAAGTCAAGAGGACTTCAAATGTTCTTCTAACACCCCTTAATGTGTTAATGACCACTATTAAACTGCAATTAAAAGGCCAGAGAAAAAAATACATGAAACAGTTAATAGAAAAATAGCAGAGACACAATTAAAACACTTTGGTTTTTGACTGATAGAAAATATAGTGATATGCTGAAAGAAGTGTAGTATGAATCTATGCCTAGTGCATGACAGAACTGACAGTTTAATGATAACAAATCATAGGCTGCCTTTTTTGGAGCATTACACGTCAGCTTGACATTAACATCGGTAGTAAACAAGACAATGTAATGATTTTACCTTGTATTTAAATTGCTACCTATTATGGAACTAAATAATAGCTTTAAATAATTTGGTGTCCAGGCTAGTGATGTACTGTGTTTGTATGAGACGGTAATGAAAGATATGTTTAAGTTTTTTGTCATCCTAAATAAAGGATATATGTATGTCTTAGCTGTGCAGCCTACCACGTTTGCATCTGAAACCTTTTCTGAGTCCATAACACTGTCATTAGGTTTGTTTGCTCATGAGAGGAACAAGCAATGATGATCTAGTCCTATCTCAAAGCAGACTGGATTTTTAGGTATCAAGTGGTGTGTATATTACTCCTAGGCAGAAGCTCAATTAATCAGAACTATGCCAGAGCTATCATATTAAACACTGTTACTTCAAAAGCATACTTTACTGAGAGGTGAATGGAATAGTACAAGGACGGTTCATCTGATTTCAAAAACTAAATTATGCTCAACATGAAAATCAACATTATGTCTGAAAATTTAAATACATATGTCAGAAAATTCAAAGTTATGGTTCCCACAGGAATTAAAATTTGACCTCCATGTACATAGGTAGTATTTCCTATTACTGCTACGTTTTAATCATTCATATAATCTAAATCTCTGCCATCTAGCCGAGCTATGGTTGCATGGGAAATATGACATCTTGATTTTATGTTTATTATTTGTGTGTTGTGTATGTTCATCCATAAGGTTAAATTTGCTTTATGGGTTAAATCCTGTTCTCAACTATGCTATGTAAAACAAAGCTATTCTTAGCAATTCAGTAGATTTAAGTAATTCCATTGCTAGAAACAGACTTATTTTTGATTTCTTATGCTAACTAGAATAGGATTGCTTCTTTCCCTGAAATTCCACCTGTGATATTGCTTAGGCCGTTGTAAATAGGTATTTGCTTCTTAGACCAGTGGACTAAAATGCCGCTGTTCTTTCTTATCATTATGTCTTCTCATTTAGGCAAAATGAGCCAATAGAAAGATCAGCATGTTACCTTTTGTATACTTACTTCACACAGATAACATACATGTTTTTATTACTTTTTCTATAAATTAGCATGAAAACAGAAGCGGTCTTCCCTTTCCCCTTACATTTGCTTTATTAAGCATGTAATGTCAGAAAGCCACAAAAATTTGGGGGAAGATTCAAGCACCATGCTGTGCATTCTTATAGGGGGACAAAATTAAGGTTTCATAGGACCAGGTTTTACCGGGTATTTAGACATTTAAAAATGTAGATAGTCTCCCAATGGGATTTTCAAAGGTTAGATTATTTTGGAAATCCTGCTAGGCACTGAATGTATTTCTTTGAAGTTCTCATACATGTGTAAGTTCATACATTGGAGAAAAAAATGCACATAATCAATGAAATAATTGGAATAGACTCAACCATATCTACTTCATGTGCACCACAGATTTCCGTGTGCTTAAGTCTGTTTGTATCCAGATCAATGCAACTTCTTTTGCTGTTAAAAGTGAGGGATAGTAGTTACATTGTGCAGCTGCAGCACTAAATTGTCCATTATTTATAGCTTCTCTATTTCAAAATCTCATTTCTTAAAAGCATCCAAGGTTCTAGTCCTGCTGGGGATTAAACCCCAGCTGAATGTGAAAATTTAAAAATAAAATAATAAAAAAAAAAGAATAAGATATTTTGTCATATTTGGATAGTTAAGGAAAAATAGTGAAATTTATGTTTTTCCAGGCTTTTCAGATTACAGCAGCTTGGCTTTTAGAACTGCAAAGGATAAAAAAAACTTAGTTCACTTTCTTGGAGGGTATTTTTACGCAGACAGTTTGGCTGGGAACTCCGGTTGACCAAGAATGTATATGTACATAACAACTGTATCACTTTCACAAATTCAGTACTTAATCTATTCTTGCTAGCCTCCTCTATGTTTTTCTCCCTTTTCAATGGTCTTTATCACCTGTCAGTACAGAGGAGAACCCAACAGACCCCTTTTGTTCCCTGTGGATCCCAACATGAAACCAGTTTACAGCCAGGCCAATTCAGACAGGCAGAGGCACGAGTGCTGTCCTTGGGGTCCCTTACGTGGACTTGTTCTCTGGCCCTGGCCTTCAGAGTAGTGCTCAGCCTGCAAAATCTGGCTGCAGAAGCCCAAGCATGGCAGAAGAACCTCTTATTTACAACATCAGCTCAAACAAACACATGTACCCAATTGCTCAAAGCAGTACCATACACCACCACCAGCCAACCTAGGGTGAGAGAAAGAAGCAAGTGTATATTAAAACTCAGAGAAGCCACATGGAGGAACAAAGTTCAGTAAAGGAAGAATATAGGATATCATCTGGAGCTCTACAACAAAAGTATAGAAATATTTGTGAAGCAGAAGGAAATACAAATGTATTTGGGCTTTCTTGTAAGGAATAGCATCAACTAAAGCACAGAAATTGTGACATAGAGGAGTAACTCCAGAAAAGAGAGACGGTTAAATGGTACCAAGCTTAAGTTTTCTTTTAAAATTATGTTAAAACCATAGTGATGTTAGTTAATTTAAACACTCTAGGTAACTTGTGTTATTTGTAAGCATTTTTAAATTGATATTTTATTAAACATAATTTTGGAAATGACACAAACCAGTATTAGTAAGCATGTAAAAGTGGCAGTTCAGTGAGAGACATTGTTTTTATGTTGGGGGAGGGGAACTTGAACATATAAACTCATTTAAACATGCGCGGATTTTTTTTTTTTTTCAGCTTACTTTTAGTTTTCTAAGGTGTTTTGTGAAAAAAACCAAACTGAACCAAAGCAACAGAAAAAAACATCCTACCTACTAATTGCTTTTGAAAATATTTAGGTTGACTTTCCTGGTCATATTGTAAAAGTGGAATTTGATGCAGGACTAAAGATACATATATATATGTATATTTAATTGTAAAGTTGAGAAAAATGTAGATCTATTTAAAGCAGGAATGACAGTTGTGCACTGTGATGTATCATCTTGACATGAACTGAATGAGGTAGATTAGTGACTGACACTAGCAATGTCAGAATTTACATTGCAGCACACACAAACTCTGTGGAAATATACTATTAGCAATCGAAGTAAGCAGTGATGAGTAATGAGATAAAAATTGACAGTGTCAATAGTCATAAGCCCTCACAGTCAAGAATAATGAACAGTACTGTGTGTATGTATATTAATATGTATGTATATCTGTCTGTCTGAAATATATCTGTAATGACTTTAATTACATTAAATTTTGTGAAGCAACAATCCAAAATCATAGGTATGACAAGGATTCTCAGTGACATAGACTACTTAAAGTCTATGGAGTGTGACATATCTACATATAGGTACTCCACATGTATCTTCACCTCTGCACATGATGTGAGCATGGAGTTCACATTCATGCTTATGCTATTTCACTTGCCGTAAATGGGTCTAACATGTACACAGATGAGGAAAATATGCAGTTTTAGTAGGACTACTTTTCTTTTAGCAGCATTTTAGTACTTTTAGTAGATCTACTTTAGAAGTAGACCAATAGTAAGTTTTGCCGGCACAGTGGAAAGCAGATACATACCTACTGTAACACATACCATGAAAAGAGTATCATTATCAAGTAAGTTAATCCAGTTTGATAAAATTTGTTTCCAATAAATTGGGCAAGTGATGCAAAAAATTAGGTCCAAAGTCCCTATCACATTGGTGTGTGATAGTGGTACTGCTGAATATCCTGCTGCTGGCATGAGCAGGAACTGCAGCCTTCGGCTTGGCTGGAAAGTGCCTTAGGTGTAAGTGTATCCAATAGCCGCACCTCAAAGTCAAACCTGACAGGGTGAGAAGGCTGTCAAGTAAACAAAGAGAAGGTAGCTCCCTCACATTGATGAGCATACTACATGCTAGGGAGTGAGAAGAAAGTTGCTTGAAATCCCCTTTGTGATCAAGAAATCAACTACTGATGGCATATTTGGGTTGGATCACTTTTTCCTCAGTTTCTCCCTGGAAAAGCACCTTTCAAAGTAAATCATTTCTTTGCCTGTTGCAGATGAAGTTATTATTTCAATGCCAAATCTGGATATCCACTGAAATAAGGGTGGGAAGCATGTTAATGTCTTGATGAATAGATGTTTATTATATTTTGTCTTTTCTCCCTAATAATGTTTGTATCACCTTGACATGAAATGGATGGAATAGATTAGGGACTGCCACTAGCAGTGTCAGAAATAATGCTACATCTTGTAAAGAAATTGAATAAAGTGTTTTGCAGTCTGCTACCATAAATATGGAGAGATACAAACTTGTCAAGAAGCTGTGTTTTCATCTTCAGTAGCCTGGAACAGAGGTCCAAGTATGTCCTGGTCCACCTACAGATCCCAGAGCAACTGCTACAGTGCCCCAGGAAGACAGTGAGCAGGACAGGCATTTAAAGATTAATTCCTCCCTATTTATTAAAAAAGCACCTTACACAAATTTGAAAGTTAGTAATAAAGATAGGAAAATGTTGGTGTTTCATTGCTGTAGAAGGTAGGGAGACAAAACCTTTAAGAAAATGGAAGCCATCAGAAAAGATAAAAGCAACTACAGTGAAATACCAAAGACTAATTGAACTTCCCATATGGAAAGAGAGCAACACTAATGTCTCATTTCTACTGCCCCTTTTGAAGAGGAAATGGAATAATGGGCATCTGCATGTTGTATCTGCTGAGAATTTATTTAATTTTCTTTTTGCTGCTCTATAAAACAAAGTTTCCAGAACAATTTATGTGTCAGGTTTATAGTTGCAGTTTTTCTAATGGAGCAATTTTATTTTAAAAGGTAAAATATATTTTGTAACCTACCAGTGACATCATTCTCCACATTGGATCAATTATCTATGCACCGAATAAAGTTTAATTGAACCCTTTTAAATCTGTGCAGCTGTTGTGCAGTGAAATAGGCAGGTGGATTATCTCATTAGTATTACTCTAAATGTCCTGTGGCCTACGCACATTTTAATGTGTATGGTGTATATGTTTGGAAATAGTTCTTAAGTTGTTAAAAATAAGTAATACAAGAAAACTTTGATAACAATTTGTGTAATATTTGGTTCTTAAATGAGATGAATTAAGGACATTAAAATGATGAATGATTCCACAAAACCTATTCCAGCAGACAGAGTGAATCAAAGTATTAATTTGAAAACTTCTGAATTATTTTAATTTTATTTTAGGAGTACTCTGTTTTATGCATTGATGTTACTATCAGGATTTTAACAGGTTTTCCTTCCAATCAGCTTACCTAACCTAAATTCTTTTGCAAGTTTTACCAGCATCAAACATTTCTCCCTCACATTCCAGTAATTTATTTTCAAAAAATATTGTTTGTTCCTATGACAAAATTCTGACACTGCTTACACAAATGATTAGGGCATAAAGCTGAAAAAATGGGCCAGGACCACAGCATGTATAAAATACTACAAAGTAACTGAACTATCTTGGTTTAACTATCTGAGAATGTAGCACACTGTTTTCAGATCGGAGGGTGGACGATCAATGGGAGTTCTGCTTGGGGATGGTGTGTCTCAGAGCTACCACTGAGCCTACTGGATATTAATGTCAGGTAGTACTGAAATTATTCAGTAAGAAGCTGGCCTGGTGAATATACCCAGAATTTAAAGGTCAGTTTTGCACCTATGTCCAATAAAGAAACGAGAAGAAAACACGCTTCGCATTACCTTCAAAGGGGACCCCCTGTAGGCATTGAGATAACTCCAGCCTTGCCAGCTCTGAGGAGAGAAAGGACATTTCCCTGTCCATCAGAAACTCATTTTTTGTTTGCATGGGGAGAGGAGCATGTTGGTGAGCTCCTGGGGCTTGCAACTCAGTAACTCAAGAGTAATCCTTCCTCAGAGGATCACAGTATTTTCTCTTCTGGTCTGGTGTTGAAAATCCCCCTCTTCCTAAAGAGCAGAGCACCAGAAAAAGCTCCCAAGAGGAAAAGCTCAATATTCAAGAGAAAAAAAGAAAAAAAAAAAAAAAAAAGGAGGTCAAAAGGTAAAGAGAAGAAATTGTCAAAACCAAAAAACACATTGCCAATTAGCTGTGAGAAGAAACGGAAACTCTATGGACACTGACTGATCAGCAAAACTTTACTTCAGTTCACAGGACAATGTAGAAGCTCAATGTGTTATACATACATAGCTCACACCAAATCCATCACAACGAATGTCTAGAAGTGGTAGCAGATCAACTGTATAGGTTAACAGCGCTAAAGTAACTCTTTGGCCTGCAATGTCTTCTATCAGCCCCCACATTTAGTCACATGTAAACTACCATCATGGGATGTGCTGTCTCTGCAGCTAAATGAGTTAATTCAGGTATGAGGAGCAGTGGTCACACAGAAGTACAGCAGTATTTCCTCTGAAAAGCAGAGGAAATCAGCCCGCATGGTGTGCCACACTGTTAACCTGTTTCCACAGCTTGCTTGGCACTGCACAGGAGGGCTCAGTGAGTGGAAGCATTCATCGACTCACATCTTTATGACATATTGGGAAATCTGAAATTGGCTCATTAAAAAATTGTTATAGTGTGTATTTGTATCAGAAACCTACAGAGTTAAAGCAATATTTTGTTGTGTTTCTCCTGACTCTCTTTCCTTAAGACTTGAGCTAGAAAAGCAGATTTTCAAATTAATGGCTTGTCTCTGTGTCTCAGTGGAGGATAGATAGGACATACCAACATTGCAGAAGTCATAAGTTGTCCTGGTACCTAAAAATAGCATGGGAACAGGTGCCCATAAATATACATCCAAGGAAAACAGTGTTAGAAATACATGCTATGCACATATGGCATTTAGCAGCAGCTATCAGAAATTCCCAGTAGAAGAAATAAAGATGAATGAAATCCTAAAAAGGAACACTTCCCTATGTCTTCAAAAACTTTTTTTTTTTTTTTTTTTTTATTTTGCTGTAGTGCTGAAATTTTACATTTACTCTAGACCGCTTTGCCAGCACTTCAGCTGATCACAAGGAATGGGCATCCTAACCTGGGAGAACTCTCAGCAGCAAGTTTTTAAACAGTTGTTAAACGTGCTTGTGAGCCTGATAGTAAAGTGTTACAGTTAAAAGTTGTATTCAGTTCCCCGTTCCATCCTTTAAATTTAATTCTAGTCTTGGAAAGATTAAGCAACAAATATGTAACATGAAAGAAGCGTAAAGATGTGCCTGGGAGGGGGCTATGAGGAAAACACTGACAGAAATGTCCTATTGCCAACAAGCATTGCTGCTCCATTTTATGTACCTCCCAAACAGCTGACTGCAGAAGCTACTTCAGCTCCAGCTCTGTTGTACGGCCTGGGGGATTAGTGAAAGAGACCACCCTGGAGGTTGTTAAATAGAAAAAATAGTGTGCCTGCCAGCTGGGGGCCAATTGATTGCTGCTAGCATGTGTAAGGCTGTGATGAGGGGGAGGTGGAGAGGTGATGGGATTTGCTCCTGAACAGTTGGCTTTGTGAAGGACTCTCACTGCCTCAAAGCTGTTGAGGCCTCTGCAATTGTCCTATAGCTTCTCCCTGAGTGGCTTTTAGATTTTCTTCCTGGAAAAAAATTATGGATCTGACATAGTCCTGAAGGAAACATCATTATTAGCAATGAAAGGGTTAGAGGTTTGCTCCTGCTTGGTACTGAGCATCTTCAGAACCCACTGCATTAGACTGCATATAGGATCAAACCCTGTAAGAGCTATAAGGACTATAACATCCCTCCTCTTAAGGGAGAAGGACTTGCAATAAGAGTTTAGGGTATACATTAATTATCATAAAATGGTGCATAGCACTATTTTTTTTCCAGAAAAACAAGATTCTTTGCAGACGATTTTTGGAAATTGCCTCTTTTTCTTAAGGTCCTCAGGACATTCAGTAGGTGTGTTTTTCAGTCTTTCTAATTTACAGTTTTATTTACAAAACCTAGATTGGCTTAGTTATTGCTTCAGGCAGAGGCTAGCAGGCAGGATCTTACCCTACATGTAAACATGAATTAAAAAAATTATGCATGTTTATCTCAATGTGGAGCATTTATATAGAGTGATAAATTGATATCTGTTGTTTGATTATGCTAATATTCACCTCTTTTTTTATGCTGCTAAGACTGTCAGCATTATTTGCCCAAGTGGGTACTATGAGATACCTAAACATTAACTTTCTGTGATGGTGAAATTTGATACATTATTTTTGCTCTCTTTTCTATCTCTTGGTTTATAGTTCATGACAGATTTGTTAATTTTACCAATAACTACTTAGTTTTGTTAATATCCTTTTGAGAAAAAATTCTTTCAGAGATATTTTGACAGTCCTGTTAAGGCAGGATTATCCCTTACCCAGTCTTGATGAGATGATCAAGGAGTTCTAGAACATTTCTTTTTTTAGCCCAGGCTCTGACTGTTTTGCCTCATCAGAGTCTGCTCATCAAGATCTCATACATTGTCTGCTGGGATAATTTTGGCAACTCATTGGTAGTTTTAGACAGGGGAAAGAAGTGCTGCAAAGAAACTTTTTCTCTGTTACTGTAAGCTTGACAGGAATCATTGCTGTTGCTTTGTGTTTGTGTCAACCTATTGTATGAAGATACCCTCAGAGACACACAGTGTTTATTGCAGATAAAAATTATGGAAAAAGATAATTTTGAATTCTTATTGTCTTTGAAAGTACTGAGAGACCAAGATGTGGTCAGAACTGGGCATAAGCACCAAACATGTTAAAGAAGAAATTGTTTACTGTGGGAGTGGTGAGGCACTGGAACAGGTCGCTCAAAGAAGTGATAAATGCTCCACCCCTGGCAGTGTTCAAGGCCAGGTTGGACAGAGTCTTGGATGACATGATCTAGTGTGAGTGTCCAGGCCCATGGCAGGGGGGTTGGAACTAGATGATCTTAAAGTCTTTTCCAACCCTAACTACTCTATGATTCTATGTTGTGAGCCACAGAATTACTTCAGTGCTCATAACCTTCACCATTAGTTGTACCAAGTTCTCAAAGATATGCTGAGATGCTTGCCCTGGGTGACTTGTCCATACAGCTGCAATCCATCTCCTACGTTTCCAAAGCACTGGAGGGGAACAATAGACTAGATACTTGCCCATACTGTCCTCCATACCCTGCCACTCATTGACCATCCAGCCTCGGGAAAAATGTCTTGGACCTCTTATATCGTCATCTAATCCTAGACAAGACCCAAACATGACTCTGCTTAACTTTTGAGATCGGACAAAATGGTCTTGGAAAAAATGCCCTCTGTATGTCTGCCAACATGCTGTTTCCCATCATAATCAGCAGGCAGGTCTAAAAAGCACCCAAAGGTCATTCAAAACCTTCAGAACTCTCAAATGATGCAGCTGTACTTGTCACTGGGGCTGGTGTAGCTGCTGTGCTTGGAGCTGGACTAGCTGCACTACCTGCTGTGATCAGACTTTGAGTAGCTGCTGTACTTGTCATTAGGGTGTGTGGGAATGTCTCCATCATAGACGGACCACCCGAGGAGGGGCAAAAAGATGTGCAATTGCTATAGACTTCTATTATATACCTCCCAAAGTATAGAGGTGGTGACCAGTTTCATGATCAATGAGTCTATTGTATTACAAATCATTACCATAAAGTACAGTGAAACAAGAACCTTAGCCGAAGCCCTCCAGCTAATAAACATCAAGACAGCAAATACCAGCTGTAAGTAAGGTATGACATGCTGAAACTGTGAGACCAAGAGCAACAACTTTGAGAGTCAATAAATCAGCATTGTGACGAGTGACTATTAATCTGAAACAATAAATGCTTATCACAAACACAATTAGATACACTCTTGTCAGATCTGTCATTATCTCAGCCTTTCATACCCCACGCTGGGCACCAAAAAGAACTGTCATGTTTTAAGCCCAGTCAGCAAACCAGCCGTTCAGTCATTAGCTCACTCCCCCCACTTCCTCCCCTCACTTCCGGAGGGATGGGGAGGAGAATAGAAAGAATGTAACTCCCACAGGCTGAGGTAAGAACAGCCCAGTAACTAAGGCATAACACAAAAACACTACTGCTGCCTCCAATAATAATAATGATAAGGTAAGTAACAAGGGAAGAAAATGCAACCACTCACCACCTGCCGACAAATACATAGCCCAACCCAAGTAGTGATGCAACCCTTCCAGGTAACTGCCCCCAATTTATATAGTGGGCATGACATGTGGTATGGAATATCTCTTTGGCTAGTTCGGGTCAGGTGTTCTGTTTCTGCTTCCTCCTGGCTTCCCCTCCTCCCTGGCAGAGCATGAGACTCAAAATCATTAGTCAAACTAAACACTCTTGAGCAGCAACTGAATACATCAGTGTCATCAAATCTGTTCCCAGGCTGAAAGTCAAAACCACAGCACTGTGCCAGCTACTAAGAAGGAGAAAAATGACTGCTACTGCTGAACCCAAGATGATGCTGAAATTCCATTTCCAAAAAAGGACCCCACCATGTTGGCCTTTGTAGTAAGTCAGTCTGATAGCAGTTTAGCTCCTCTCTTTCCTTAGTATTTGTACTGACTGAGTTTAGACTTGTGCAATTTGCTACTTTCACATCTGTTGGACAAGACATTATCCAGTGACCAACATTAATAAGAGCTGTTGGTGCCTGAGATCTTTTAAGCCTAGTCTTGTGTCACTCCCTTATCTTTTGATATCCTGCCAACGCAGAACTGACTTCCTTAGCTGCAGGATGAGTTCAGCCATTTTTGCATCAGACTGTTCCCCAAAGCCGTTCTCTCCCTCTCTTGCCCCCTTGTCCCATTTCCCCCATGTGAGCAACTCCACTTACTGGTTCTGTTTGTCTTTGCAGTTTAGGAGCTGTATGCTATTTTTGTCATTATTTGGCTATTTCCATGCTCTTCATCCTCTGTGTCTGGTGAATTTCATGCCACATCCATACATCCAGTCTCACAGAAGTGTCTTATATGGTTGTGACCATTTCCAGTAGTAGTATGTGGAAAAGGTATCAGTATAATTATGATACTGATTGATACTACCGTAAGTGGGAAGATCAGTAGGGATAAGTGTATTCTGCATTACTGCAGAAAAATAACAAGATCTTACAGTGAAATCCCATGATATTTAGAAATGGTATTGGTCTTTTAGAGCTCCCCAATTCTAAAAAAATATATATATTCTCTATGTTGCAGAAGAAAAGTCAATTTAGTCAAATACAAAGAACTGTTTGAGGATGGTGAAATGGCTATAGGTTGCCAAAATCTGCATCTGGACGTGACATTCTGGAAAAATATCAGCAGGGAATTGGAAAATCACAGTTCCCTGCAGTCCACCAGCCATCTGATTTTAGTTTCTTCACATTTGTACACATGTTTTTGTTTATTATCTAATGAAAATTTGACACATGTAAACATACTAAGTTAAATAGGATCTGAAGGTGGGCTTTAGTTGGAGAAATCCCATAAAAATGTCTAAACTCGTTTTTTTCTTTTGGGCCAGAAGGTTTTAGAAAGATCAACTTTCTATGTGGCAGCTGGGCTCCCTGTGGAGCTGTATTTTATTTTATGCTATATTTTATAGCATGTAGCTTCTAGATTTAAAAACAAAACTCACTATTCACTTCCTGAACAGACCTGCAACTGAATAAAAATAATATTTGCAGTACACATGAATTGGGAAGGAAGGTAGCACAGTATGTGAAACGTCTTTTATTCTCCAAAGGCCAAAGGAGCACAAATACAACTTAGCATGAGTAAGATAAGGAAAGGCTTCTTTCACCTCTGCCCCACTGAGAAACACTTCCTCTCTTCTGAGAAGCTGCTCAGTGACCAGTGTATTCATCACCACCTACATGCTACACCTCAGTCGCTTCGTGCTGGCTGTACAGAGGCTTCATCATTCGGGGAAGGTAGGTCTCCACATCTTACACAGCCACTCCAGCTGTTTCCATCTGCCTATCCATCCTACTCAGGCTCCCAGTCTGCTTTCCTTGCTACTTCTGTGTGGGCTCAAAACCTTACTTCTGGTCTTCAGTCATTGCTACCTGCGAACAGCTTTACTTTTGACCATATTTACCTCTGTGACCCACCCCATGTACTTTCAGACTTTTAGGGGTTTGTCAATTGCACAGCTTGGCTAAAAATGCCTGAGAGAGGGAACAGGCTAGAGAAGGTTTGACTGAAATCAATATACATGAAAATTCAAGCTATTTAATACCTGACAGTTTTCAGAACAACACTGATAGTTCTTGCTATTAACCAAGTATATATCCATAACTGCCGCATTAATGATTAATGAAGTTTTCTAAGAAAATCCTTTTTTAACAAAGAAAATTCAGTGAAATACAGTAGAGAACTTGAACTGTATTTGTTTAATTTGCTTATATACACCAGCCACGGGAAATAAGATGAAATCAGGAAATCAGAGGACATCCAAGGTGGAAAGTCATTTGGAGAAGAGATTGTGGTGGCCACCCTTAACACTATTGGAGTTGCCGTTCAAATGCAAGCTGCTGATCAAGCATGTATTTGAGGCAGCCTGGGTTTCCGCTTAGTTAGCTTAGCTTTTTCCAGTGGACTTCCTTGAAGCCCTTGCTACAAATTGAAGTTTCTCTTCCCTCTTCCCTTCATCCCCAGTGGAAAACCTAGAGGAAGCATGCATCCCTTGAGTAACCCCCTGTTCCATGAGTCAGGTTGACCTTGGACCATGTAACCGGCATATGTCTCCTCCATCTTTACCACACTGTGCTTCTAAATATAAATCCTGAAAGGGTAACATGAAATTAAACAGCTTGGAGATTTATTGCAATCACATACTGACATTATCCCACATCACTAATCTACCACATGATTTAGCAGGATTCTCAGCTCCTGCTTGAAGGGGGGGTCAGGGCAGAAATAGCAAGAGTGTTGCAAGATGGTACAGAGGTCTTTTGACAGAATAGCGTGGGAAGCTTGTGCATTATTTGCTACAGTCCCATCTTTTAAAAAAGCTCCTGAGACTGTCATTTTGATATTAACAAAAAAAGTAATTTACACTTCAAAAAAGACCTAAGCCCATAAATCTTAAAGGCATTTCTTGTTTGAGCTTGAAAAGTAAAAAGTTTAAGGCCTACTTCACGAAGAGTTTGTTCTGAGAGATTCCAACTTTGAAGTACAAAAGATGAAATTATGTTTTCTGGTAGAAAATATACTTTTTAATCACAAGTGCTGTTTTTCTGTCTCTGTTCATAAAACTTATGCTACAAAGCACTTAAAAAGCCAGAATATTTTGCCAAAATACTATAGAACATTTACTGTAGTCTACTGTCTTTCTTTTCTTGTCTTTTTCCATCTTTTACACTCTCCTTCTTTCTGACTCTGTTTATCTTCCTGTTCCAAACCCATGGTTATGAAACGAAGTTGTTTTTCCACTGCCAAGATAGTAAAAGTGAAGGTAATAGCTGTATTTTTCATAAAAATGAATCCATTGCTATCTCACATAGTTTTCTCCTCTAATCTGAAACAAATCAGGGACAGCTAGAGAGTTGGAGGAGAAAACTGAAAATGAATGAATTTGATGACCCTGTGTTAGCTATCAACTTCAGATAAAAAAAAAAAGTGAAAAAAAAACCAAAATATGCTTTCTGGTGGTTTTGCTTTAGACAATATTAAGCAGAGGTTTAATTTTTATTCTGATTTTGCATTTTGAAGTCACTAATTCTCAGACAATTTGAGAATCTAGGTTTACACTTTCTGGGATTTGTTAAGACACTTGCACTGCTATGGTAATATAGACACACTCTAGAGACTTCACTTTCTTTCATAGAATCATGAAATCATAGAATCATAGAACAGTTAGGGTTGGAAAGGACCTTAAGATCATCTAGTTCCACCCCCCCTGCCACGAGCAGGGACACCTCCCACTAAACAATGTCACCCAAGGCTCTATCTGACCTGGCCTTGAACACCTGAAAAGGCTGTGGTAGGAAGGCAGCTGTGTCGGTCCCTATGATATCGATAGGGTGTTAAAAAATTGATTAGGAAGTGATGGAATATATATCACAATTTTAAAAAAGAAGCAAAGGATACATGTATCCCCCCAAAGAACATTTATTTAATGTCCAGCAACAGAGAAAGGAGGTGAAAACAATGTATAATGAAGGTCACTCTAGTTCATAGTTTTGGAGAAGGAAGCACTCATCATAGTTAACTATACTCCTACCTGGTAGCATCTTTTGTGAATTCTTGGGATGGGGGATAATTGCTTTCTTTGCAACATCATTTTCATTTTCCTTTTTTGACTAGCTCACATAACTTTCTATCCAGCCTGGACACTTTTGCAACTTTCCTGTGCTCAGTAACATATTTGCATCCATACTTCCCAGGTGGAAAAATCTGAATATTTTCTTTTTAAATCCACGGTGAAAAGTAGCTTTCAAACCACTTACTTTCCTTTATGTCTTTTGACACCAGGTCCCAAGTTTTGTCTTCTTTACCCTCCACCAAGAACCAGCAGATAAGTTGTTTTGTGAAAGGTCAGATTAACCCACTCTGAGTTATTTATAGATGGCTGCTCAGATGGAAAATTGGAAAAAGCCCAGCATCCCAGCCTGAGGATCATCAACAGGCAGGCCTCAAAGCACAGTTAAACATCCAAGCAGAATGTGCATGAATGTTATTTTTAAAAAGAAGAAATTGAAGTTAGTGATGACTCATTAAGGAAGAAAATCAGAACTTTAGAATAGGAACAGAGAGGAAAATAGGGAAATAGATATAAAAATTTCTGTTGTGGAACTTACTATAGCATACAGTCTGCTTGAACCCTCTGTGGTTACACTCTTAAGAGAAGGGTTACTTAGTGCAACTTGTAGGAAAGTCAAGTCAATGGATTCACTGATGCAGGAGCTCATCCAGCCCTGTAAAATGTCTGGGCTAATCTAAAAACAAAGGAAAAACCCCTTATAATTTTATGATCTTTAATAACATTTCCTAATACTAATCCAGTCTTGTACTTTGGGATGAAAACTGACTCTTGCAGAGCCATGGAAAACATTTTCTCCTTTGCTTGGTTGGATGGATGCATTATTATTATTTTGTTCATCTTTCTTTATTCCCCTATCCAATACTACAGTCAGAGTACACAACTTGATGGACTAATAGTGTGATCCAATATTAAAAATCCTATATTGTTATGTAATTATAATACATTTTTTTATTTTGCTTTCCTTTCTTACCTTCTAGGATATTAAAATTTTCTTTTTTACTCTTAATCCTCTCAATCCTCTTTTTGAAACTCAACACTCCCTGAAACCATTCTCTCCTGCTCCCTTCTTACTCCGTTATTTCCTGCTTTGTTCTCCCTTTCAGTTATCCTATTCTCTCCACATAATTCTTTCACCCTCTTTTCACCGTCTTTCTCTCTTTTGCTGGCCAGTGGGAAGGAGGTCAGGCAAAGCACTGGAACTCTTACTTTTTAACACAGAATCAAACTGCTTTCCAGTCTTAACATATTTCTCTCAGTATTTTAGTTACTTGCATACTTACAGTCACATTTCCCTGCTTTTTTTTATTATTATGAGCTCCAGACAGGTACTGTGTGCTAGTGCCTGATGTACTAGGAAAGAGATGACGCCGTCTAAAGTCTTTTCCTGGCTTTTATGGGTGCCTCTTCTGGGTGAAGACAGTAACCTGGAAGCAAGATATTAATTCAAGTTTTCTTTTCAAAAATCCTCCATCAGCACAGTTAGCTTCTTTCCTCCCTATTGCATACCAACAATTAAACCTTACTGGTCTCAAATGACCAGCACAGCACATGAAGCTACTTTCTATTTGCTTTCTGTCCCCTATTTCCCATTCAGCAGTCTGGGCTCTTCTCCTTCTAGTGCTGCATCTTTACACATTGGAGAATGAGAATGTGAAGAGCAGACTATAGAGTTCTACCTATTTTTGTGATTTTTGCGGTGGGGAGTGGGTAGATATTTTTTTTTTCACTTCCTCTGCTTCCCAAAACTTCTTTTAGCCAATGTAATTCCTCCTTCTCTTTAGATGAAGCACAAACCATGAATGACCTTTCTTGCATAAATGACAGTTTTTCTGCTATTAATTACATTTTCTTGGAGAAGGTACTATGCTATGTCTCCCTGTACAGCTTGTGCAATGAATGCTGTGATGGCGGAAGAGCTGTGTTTCTCCTGCATTTCTGCTTGTAGGCAATGACATCAAACCGAGGTCTTATGGTGCAGTATTCCCAGCTGTAAAATGGGAATCACTCTGAAGGGTAATTCATTCAGGCTGTCACCTCTAGAAGACAGCGCTGCCTTTTAGGATTCCCTAGAGAGGTGCTGGACGACTTACACATGTGTAACAGCATATCTGCAGTCCAAGCTACCTTTCCTCTGATACAGCATCTGTTCAGTTTTTCATGTTTGCCTTAAGTCAGGCTTTGAGATCTTTGATGTTTGTCCAGATTGCAATTCCTCGTCCCATTTCTTTTTCTCTTTTTTTTTTTTTTTTTTCTGTGCAATTATCATCTTCATTCATCTCATTTCCCCATTAGATGAAAAGTGGGACTGGTTGATGTCTTAGTGAATTTTAAAGTGTCAATAATATTTAACATTCTTTCCATGAAAATCTGTGCCTGATCTGTTTCTTTCACCTATAGCACAGCAAAAACTGTTTCACTACTTTAAGGGGCTTAGGATTCAAATGTATTTTGCTCAGTCAGAATTTGACTCCAAAGAGCTTTATGTGACAACAGGTACTGGAAATTTTTATGCATGGCTATAAAGGCATTTGCCTTGTAAACAAAGAACACATCCTGAAATGGAGTAGCTACAACTCTGCTAACAGTGCTGCAATTCCTCTTATAACACATTTGTAGGTTTGTCCCAAAGTGTTGGAAAGAATAGGCGGACAATTTAGATAGTGTTGATCAAGGTTGGAGAGAGCTATAAACAAGATAACCTCTTGGGGTGTTTTCCAGCCTCATTCTCTGTGATTTTGTATGTGTTCTCTTAAGCTAACACCTCTTTCAAGTAAATCTGCTTTAGTAATGGTGGTGGGAAATACTTTGAATTTCTGTCGAATACAACTGCTGGTGGATTCACATTCCTTAGACCCACTCACCTGACATAAGAAACAATGATGGAAGCCCATTAATAATGAGATGATAACACTGTGCAACAACCAGGTGCTGTGGTATGACT
>JASSUY010007834.1:0-16081 GCA_032466535.1 Forpus xanthops
ATTGCAGCCGGCACCGCCTGCCCGGCGGGCCGGGCCCACGGAGGATCCCGCCGCTGCCCGCCGGCACCACGGGCCTGGGAGTGAGCGCGGCGGGCAGGCGGGGCTTCGCTAAGAGGCCGAGGCCGCAGCGAAGGGAAAGCGGGGGTGGAGGCTCTGAGGATGAGGGGTTGCTTTTGTCGCTGCCTCCGTGGGTCTGCGGGGAGCACGGCCCAGTGCTCGGGCCTCCTGCAAGCTGCCCAACCGGAGCGGCGGCGAGCGCGCACGGGGGAGGTGGGGAACGTGACGGGGGGAGAGGACACGACTCGGGGTGAAACATCGCTCGTCTAAGTTAATTACGGATACAGTAATCAAAGGGCTGGAACACCTCTCCTATGAGGAAAGGCTGAGAGAGGTGGGGTTGTGCAGCCTGCGGAAGGGAAAGCTCCGGGGAGATCTCAGAGCAGCCTTTCCGTGCTTAAAAGGTGCCTATAAGAAAGACGGGGAGGTACTTCATAGCAGGGCCTGTTGCAATAGGACGAGGAGTGATGGTTTTAAAGTAAAAGAGGGGAGGTTCAGGCTGGACGTGAGGAACATACTCTTTCCAAGGAGAGCGATAAAAGACTGGCACAAGCTGCCCAGAGGGGGTGGATGCACCATCCCTGGAGGTATTCGAGGCCGGGCTGGATGTGTTTCTGAGCAACCTGATCTAGTTGAAGGTGCTCATTGCAGGAGGGTTGGACTAGATGAACTTTGACGTTCCTTTCCAGCCCTCCAATTGTGTATTAATTTTCCTGTCCTAAGTCTAACCCTGCAAACCCCAGCATGGTGAGTCTTCATCTCATACTGCCCAATAAATGATCCTAAATGTCGCTTCCAGCCTGAACGATTCTGTGACTCTATAAACCCGTGGATTGCTTGATGGGCTCACAGACATCACCCCCCAGAAAAAAAACTGCAGCCCCTTGCCTGCAGCAGGGCCCCAGCAGAGTCACATGCAGGGAACAACCATCCCAACTGCCTTTATCCTTGTGCTGGGAAGCAGGTGAAGGAAACATACTCTGAGATTTCAGACTTAATGTTTTCATATTTGACACATTGAAAAAGAAGCCACACAAATGTCTGTGATAGAGGAATTGCCTATAAATCATTGGATCATTACAGAATCATAGACCTCCTTGCCAGAGGCAAGGAGACCTTCCACTAGACCAGGTCCCTCCAAGCCCTGTCCAATGTGGTCTTGAACATCGCCAGGGATGGGACATCCCTCAGAATGGAATACGGAGTAAAATACGGAACAGCGCTTGTGTGTGCTAGCTGCTGAACAAGTTTGTTCTCTGCTCATGCATAATGTCCAGCATCATCAAAAGCTCTGCCCTGAACTCAGCATCGTTTCTCTTGTCTGCCTTTGCTAATTGCCACCACGCTTGTATTTAACACAAAAATAATGCTACTACCTCATGGGAACTGCACCTCACAACTGTTACCAAGATCAAGGCTGTGGGAAGGTAATCCCAGTCCAACACCACCTTTTGCTAGCTGTAGGCACTACTCTGCTTTTGTAACCTGATAATAATAGACCTTTCTTTCAACTTTCCTGCCATAATAACAAGTAAATAGTATGAAAACAAAATAATTATTTTGGGGGAAGAACCAACTATTGTTGGCACAAGTCGGTTTACAAACTCGAGTTCCTAATCTGCAACATGCACGCACATAATTAAAGTCACACCCATGAGTAGTGTCAGTGGCTTGTAAGGTAGGACTGGCAGTGTTTAAACATAAATGCAGCATTTACAGGTAAAGTGCATGATGTCTCTAGGACTACAGCCTAACCAGTGCTTGCCATAAGGTCATTTTACATTATCCATCTCAGACAAATGTTTAAATTTGCTGCTTTGCATCAGCTTTTACCTTCAATTCACATCATTTCTGCTCATGTGTAATGGACAACTCACTCCTCTCTGAAGTGTTCTCATATATTATTTTGAAAGTGTGAATTTGCCATACATCACCACCCCAAAGAGTTTTGATTTATCTGTTGACCAACGTTTGTCTACAACGTTTTTAAAATAAAGGTATGTATTAGTGTATTAGATGTATAAATGAATTATTTATGTTGTTTCTGATGTGGATATAATGCAAGTCTTCTGTAGAGGAGGACTGTTAGGGCCTGTATCAAGTTAGGGCCTAACTGAACGTACCTGAAAGAGTGTACAGCTATATCTACATTAGAATATATACATCTGGTGTTTCATCTATATTACCATAACCCAAGTAACTTAAGGGTTTTGGCAAATATATTATACTATTTCTTATCTGTTTATTTTTTCCTTTATGACTTACTCAGTATATTCAATATACTCAGTACTCAAAATATGCAGTTGTGTCATTCCATCTTCTCTCTTTTGCCCTTAATCATATATCATATCAGCCCATCTCATATTCCCATAATCATTTATGACTGTCTCACACAGTAGCCTCTGCACAGGTCTTCATATTTACTATCATTCTGGTACCCTGACACCCAGTGAGGAACCTTGCAGTTACAACCACTGCACCCAGACCTTTAGCCTTTTTTCTTCTCAGCTTCTTTAAGCTTGGCTTCTTCCACCACCACTATGTAAGCAAAGGCAGGTGGCAGCTGGGACTCTGCCCAATGCATAGCACAGGTATTATTTGTGCTTGCTGTTAGTATTCAGTTCCATAGGTCATTCACTGTGTGACACAGTTCACACGTGACACTTAAAATGTTCACATTCTTTTAGAGCATTTTAACAGGGTATAACTGTAATAATTGTACCAGCTTATAAAAAAAGGGAAACCTGGCTACCAAAAGCCTTCCTCTACATTTCCAAAACTGAGAAATACACATTTTCTTAAACAAATGCAGGTGAAAAATTGAGGAAAAAGTACCAAGAATGCAAGAGTCACAATAAAACATTAGGAATTGCCCCAAATTGGCTATTTGATGTGCAATGAGATGATGGGCTCAGCCTCTTACAGCACTGATGTCCAAATAAAAGCCAACACAAAGCTGTATTAGCAAAGGAGACAGGAACTGACTGAGCATGAAGAATAAGTCAGCCACTCATCCTTTGGCCTGGGTCCATGGTGTTAGGCATACTGAAGGGCAGGCAGCATGGAGCAGGATGTGCCCCAACTGCTGCTGCTGGCACTGTGCCCCTTCCAGGGATCTCAGAGATCACCTCAATTTATGTTTCTTTCCCTGCTATCCAAAAAATCTGCAGACAGGCTGGAGAGGGTCCACAGAAGGGCCACAAAGATGAGCAAAGGACTGGGAAGCCTGCCTAGGAGGAAAGGCTGGGAGAGCTGGGTTTGTTCAGCTGGGAGAAAAAAAGGCTCAGGGGAGACCTTACCACCATGTTCTGGTATTTAAAGTGTGGCTACAAAGGTGGAGTCTCCCTCCGTTTTTACAAGGAGCTGCATGGAACAGATAAGGGGTGATGGGCATAAGCTTCTGCTGGGGAGATTCCAACTGGACACAAGGAGAATTTTTCACAATGAGACCAACCAGCTCTTGGAATAATCTCCCCAGGGAAGTGGTGGATTCCCCAACATTGGACACTTTTTAAGATTCAGCTGGACAGGGTGCTGGGACATCTAGTCTTGGTCATGCTTTGCCTAGAGGGATTGGATGACGTGAGCTTTAAGGTCCTTTCTAACCTGGTAGTCTCTGATTCTATGAGATTCTTTCAAATAGACAGCAGATGATTGCCAGACACAACCAGACTCCCTAGTTTCATTATACTACCCAAACCATTACCATGTGTAAAATAACCTGCCCTTTGGTATCTCTTTAGGTAATGGACCACAGTTAAAAAGAAAATGTATTTTACTTACAGATAGCTGTATTATTCTAACTATTCATAGCATGCTCATCCTTTTAAAGATGAGAGACCTGAAAAGAGAGGAATATATCTTAAAACCTTTTTATTCCTTGCACTCCTTACCCTCTGGGCCAGTTTTATTCTGAAACATTATGTTCCTCCCTCCCCCAAAGAAAACAAACCAAACCAAAACAAAAAGAACAACAGAACAATGAGGAAATGAAAGATAGAGGTTCCCAAGCAAAAACATCACTTAAGCAAGCCATTGCACTAAAGCTGTAGAGGGCTAAGCCGCCAGTCCAGGCTTCCAGCAGATAGGCTTGTCCGTACAACACCCTTTCAGCAAACACCCTGTGCTTGGCTATGATTTGAGGAGAATTACTCAGGTAGTAAAGAGACACACACACATTAAAATACACACATGTGCATTTAGACCAGGATATGCATATTAATCGCTTTAATACAGCCTCCAAAGCCGGATCTCGGAGGAGCGGCAGGTCAGGCTGCGAGCAGAACCACACCAGCCTGGCCCCCACCGCCTCCAACTGAAGAATTTCAACGGGTGTTTTTTCCATTGCTCCCTACGATCCGGACGAGCTCCCGGAGGCATCACTGCAGCCACGCCGGGACTGCGGATAGGAGGGCCGGTGAGCGGGCAGGAGGCGGGCAGGAGGGCAGGCATGCGGCCCGGGCCCGCCTCTCTCGGTCCCTCCTCCCGGACGTACCGGCGGCTCAGGGGAGCCGCCGTTCCCTTGCTGCTGCTTTCCCGCCCGGGTTGTATCGGAGAAGAGGCGGGCCCGGAAGAGCCCCCCGGGAGACCATGCCCCCCAGCAGCGGGCTGTGGCCGCTGTGCCTGCTGGTGGTCACCGGCGTGATGGCGGGGCCACCCCCGGGCCGGGAGTGTTCCGCGGAGAGGATGGAAAACACCATAATCGATATCAATCTCTCCTTGCCCAAAGGCGTCCGGGGAGCGGAGCCCACGTACGTCCCATCCCCCGAGGCTTGTGTCCGCGCCTGCTGCTCGGGGGTAAAGATCTCAGGTAACCCGTTCTTCCCCTGCCCTCTCTGTTGGGAAACGACTTTGGGAGTTGGGCTCGCGTGCTATTCGAGTGCTGTCCTCTGTATTCAGCGTAGAAACGTTCATTTATCCCTCCATGAGCGCTGCGATAAGTAACAGCTTGCGGCTGCTGAGCCTGCTTTGCCGAGCGTGAGGAGAGATCTCGGGGTGCAGGACCCCGCAGTGCTCAGGAAAATTGTTGCAGCAAAGAAACAGCGGTAGTTTTAAATGTTAAAACCCCTCACATCACCAGACTCTGAGATGTGCAAGCTGTGGTTAGCAAATGCACTGAGTAACTGACATTTAGTAAAAGTAACTGACATTTTACACTACATTATCTTCTCTGAGATAACTGGTTTGCATCAAGCTTTTGGAGCCGTAGAGAGGCAAGTAGAAATGACGTGGTAAAGGTGACCCCATAGTCAGGAATGAGCCAAGCAATTCCTGGGATGTGATAGAGAAGTGTATAAATAATTTCTTCCCCTATAAGCATATTGAGATTCTCCAATTTATCAGGATTTGTAAGCAAGAAATTATAAAGTGGTGCCAGTGTGGTAGGAGCAAGGGGAGGATGAGGGATTAGACTCATTATTGTCCTAAATTCATTTGTACAGGAAGAGGAAGGTGTGACCGTCTGTGCATTGGCCCTGGGCCATTCTTTTGCAGTCCTGGGCTGGTTTTCCTGTAGGAATGTTATGTCAGTAGTTTCCCTGTTACTCACATGAAGAAAATTTAATTTAACAAACTAGAGCTCATTATCAAGACTCTATAATAAAGTTCTTATTGCTGAAATATGTCTTTATCATGTTTTGCAGGAGACAAGAAGTGCAATCTGATGATTTTTGATGCTCGAAGGACAAGCACACATCCAAACTGCTACCTGTTTTATTGCCCTAGTACTGAGGCTTGCCCAATGAAACCCGCGACAGGACTTGTGAGCTACAAAATAATTAGAGGTAAATAACAGTAGGAACCACCAGACCCTTAACTAGATGGGTTTGGCACCTCTGAGTTTTCAGTAGTGACCAGAAAACGTTTAGGGGTTGCTGTTCTAGTAAAATGCACTAAGACAAGTACTGTAGTTTTAAAAATGCTGCTCTTTTGCTTTGTGGATGTTGCATGGCTAAGTGTGTGGTGAGCTCCTGTGTGGACTCTGCCTCACTGCAGTAACATCCTGACCCTTATGAAATTCATTCCTTCACTTTAGAGTCAGAACTCCTCATAGTTTTCCCTTGTTTAAACCAAAAAAGAAGCTGCTTCCATGTTAGTGCTTTCAAGAAGGAAAATTTCCTGTACATAATGCCGAAGAGTGTCACTGATACTTGTAGCTGTCTCTATTCCAAGGAACCGTGCTACACTGATGAACACCATAAGCATGCAATCACAAACTGAGCAAATGCTGGACAAGCCTCGGAGCATCATTGTGATGTTATTGTGATGGCAATAATAATGGTTATTTTCTGCTTTCAATCAGGGAACCTGAAGCACCGATGCAAACTGTCTAAACTCAGCTTTATGGCATGTGGTCTGCATGCTCAGAAATTTCTCACTGTCATGTGCAGTGGGATTTCTTATAGCAACCTGTATTTGTTGACTGACGTTGACTTGCACTAAACCTGTTTGAACAGTTGAGATAAGAAACTGATAGGCTATCCTCCTGCCAAGAGTTCACAAGGTGCTTTTGGTGTGGCTGCTTGAGAGAGCATGTATTTCCAGAGACTGATCCTTTGCTGAAGAAGAGAACTTTTCCAAGAGGAACTATGCAACAGCAGGATATGTAGAAAGATTATTCACATACGTTACCAAATACTTTTGTGCAAGCACAATCACACAAGATTTGGGCAAAAGCAGTGTGTAACAAATGAACTGCATGCCTGTAAAATTATCATTGGAACTGTTATTTTCTCCAGCTCTTTTTCCCCTTGTTTCAAACAAACGAGATGTAATCGTGCATGTGCTTTCATCCTGCATGTAGTGTAATCCTTAGTTAACAACTTGGTTGTGTATTCCTTCTCTTTTAATTTTGCATTTTTTTTAGCTTCTTTGAACACTGAATTGTGAAAAGATTATGCCAACTTGTTTTTATGTTCCTAGTAAGTTTTCAAAGGTAGCACCTGAGTGGTGTTGGCACTGACAAACCTGTCAAGTGTCATTCCTTCATATGAGAATCTGAATGTGGTTACACTGAAAACCAAACTAAAAGGAGGAAAGATATTTTATTGATAATAAAGCAATGTAAAATACTGGTGCTATATTAGTAGTAATTTATTTTTATTCTTTTTTAACTAGTCTTGTGGCTGCTAACTAATGGAAACAACTTATGGCTTGGGAGGTAAAACATGGACTCAGCTACAAAAAGCTATTGCTAAAAAAGAAAGAACATCTCTGTTTCTGCTGTTCATGCACTTTTGTGGCACTTGCCTTTGCCACCCCACTAAGATACCCAGGGAGGACTGGTGGGTTCTAGCAAAGTATGCTCAGGAGATGCTGTTTATTTTTTAACAAACAATCTGAAGTTTATTTTCTAATGCAGCTTATTGGATTTGAGATATCAGGAGGACCGCTCTGTTTTTTTCATCTATTTTTAAAGTTTGACTTGTGTAGTGTCCCGGTTCTTCCTTACTAACAAGCCTATCCTAGTACTCCAGCTGTACCTCTCACAGGACAGGTTTGGGCCACTGCATCTGAGAGCTGGTAGTCTCAAATGGAAACAAAGAATACTGTGAAATCAAGGTTTGATGCTGAAAATGTGGAGTAGTGTTAGTTCATGCAGGCAGTTGCATTAATTAATCTGAGTGCTGCAGAGTAGCAGTGATACTTAACTCCTGTATGGGACTCATACATAGCTTCCCTGTGTTCCCTCCTCCATCCTTTGAACACCGCAGGATTGCTTCTTGCTTTTCTAGCTGTTGCCCAGGGAAGCGAACTGAAGATGACATAGCATGCTGCAAGCACTTTGTAGCTGTCACGCTACATCCGCTGTTTGTTTAAACACACGGGGGAGCTCCATGGGAGTGTGGTGGGAACAGGGAAAAAGTGAATTGGTGACTGACTCCGTGGTTGTGACAGCCCATTTCCTCAGTGGTGTGGAAATGCGTCCGGAGCTGCAGAAGACGTTTGGCTGTCTTTGAGCATGCAGCTTCTGATTATGCATATACATGCGTACATATATTGTGCAATAACTGAACAACTTGTTATTAAAGCCACTTTCTAAAAACACAGTATGGCTTTTATCTAAGTCAGTCCATTATCTGTGTTTAAGATGTTACTTTGGTAACAAGCTGGTGCTTAACTAGAAGGTGAGGATAAAACCTGGTGTCTATTATTGAGGACGTATTTGCTGTGCTCTTGTTTACAGCATTGACAGGTTATTGGTTTGCTGGTTTGGGTTGGGGCTTTTTATTCACTTCATTTTTTGGGGGGTCTTAAGGCTTGTGAATATACATAGAAGCAGCAGCCAAGTAGGATTCTTTGCATGTATAATAAAACTGAAAAGATACCATCCCTTTAGATGAGAGTTCCTACTTAGACAAACTGGCATTGAAAATAATATCTGTTTAGAATCAGTTAACTGCTACAATTATTGTTTGTGTGGAGTTTCTGTCACATAACACTCTTGATTTGCTGCCAAATTCTATTAAATGACATTCACCCACGTGTTTTGTAAGAAATACGTATCGACTTCTGGAGAAATTATAAACTGTAGTCTGTTTCTTGTAGAAGTCTTCACTGCAAATAGCTCGGAGGCTCTTGGAGCAATGTTTTTCTTCTAGCATGGCAGTAGAAGCTCAGGTCTTTCCTACAAATCAGTATGTACAGAAAATGGCCTATGAAATGGAGATATTATTGCCACCTTTTATTATAAGACAATTTTGTGTTTGAATTGAATTGTATCAAGCAATCACAGGCCACTTGGGTATTACAAGAAAGGGAAGGATATAATCATACTGGCTAGGCAGAAATGTGTACATCTGATAAATAAAAAAGAGGTTGGTGATACCGACTGCTTAACTGACAAGGGCTGAGGATGGTTTGAAGGCAATGAGCCTACTCACTCTGCTTTTCAAATCTAAATAAAGAAATACATGCATGCTATATGAGTATAAAACAGACAGATTGGGATGATGGCCCTGCACAGGTAAATTCTACAGGAAGTTTCAGTCAGGGTCTGGTGTGCTGATCAGCTTGAGTCTAACATGTCTATGACACAGACAAGATTTATAAGTCACTCTGCATATTTTAAAGAAAGGAAGATAGTGATGCCTCAGTTTCATTAGTGTTTTTGAAGCCCCCTTATATCTTTCTTACTAAGAAATACACAGTAAGCTTGCAGTAATAAAAAATAATGAAATACTGATGTTTCCTTTCTGTTTCCAGATACCCTTGCCCCAGAGGATACATCCTTTGAAAGTGAGGACTTTTCTTCAAATGAGTATTCGTTGTCTTCAGATGCTGGAGTCCTTATTTCTCACAGCCAGACTAGCCATCAGAATCGTACTGCTGCTTTGCAACAATCTGTCTTTCATCAGGCATTTGAACTCCCAAACCACATGGGCAAGCATTTAGACAACGCTGAATTTCATACAGTTTTTCCTGAATCTCAAAGGGCAAAACATCCTGAAAGCTTAGACCCCATTCCAAAGCAGAAAGTAACTGACCTCCCACCAAATACATCTTTTGCTAATCAAAATGGAAACCCTTCTGCTTTGTTCCCCACCACTCAGTCTAATGTTCCTGAACCCAGCAGTACTACTCTCACTCCTCTGCCTACAAGTACCACTCGACTGGAATCTCGTACAACCTCTCTGCATTCTGGTGGTGCTAAACCTACTTCTGTCACCACCACCACCAGAGCTACCTTTCCACCTACTGTGACTGCCAGACCTAAGCCTGGTATCCCTGCCACCAGCATTGCTGTTACTCGGGTTCTTCTTTCTAGTTCCACAACTTCTGCTTCTACTTCTACAACCACGCAGGTGACCACAATTTCCAGCTCTGCTGCTACCTCATCAGGGCTAAGAACACCAGCCATCCCTCCTGAGCCAACAATTGTCTCTTCCAACATTACTAGCCATGTAACCCTCTTCTCTTTCTCAGGTTTCACTTTGTTTGCTAGTGATTCCCCCATGTCTTCTCAAAACAGTGCTCAGCGTTATGACCCATCTGATCTAGAAAGCTACTTGCCGGAGAGCCCTCTGAGAGGATGGGGTGTCATTCAGCTGGGAGAAAAAAGCAGCCTTGTAGCAGCTTTGCTTTTTGGGGTGATATTCTTGTTGCTAGTTATTGCACTGACTGGGAAGAAAATACATGAATCTTTTCAGAAGAGGCATTATACCAGGCTGGATTACTTGATCAATGGAATGTATGCTGATGTATGATAGGGAGAGGGATTAGATTGTGAGAAGCATCTCTCATCTTTGAGAGGACAACTCTGAAATGGAACTGTAGATAGTGAAGTCTCAGAAGAGGATGGATTCCTTTTTTGGCCGTTGACAGGAAAGTGGCAGATGGCTTTGGTGGAGTAGAGAACTGCTCTTTCTACACTGAACTATAATGTGTGTAATTTTTGATTTATGACTGAATCCTGAAAATAAACACTCAAATCCGAAGTTAAGCTAAGAAGGTCTTATATTTAAGGAAAAAAAGCATTTCAAGAGCTTAACCTGTACTATGACGAGATTAGTGGAACTGAAATACACCTAATAAACTGAATACCTGTGCAGGGCTTGAGCATTTTCAGTGATTTTCCACCAAATGTGATAATCTTACATGATTGCCTGGCAATCCTATTTATTCTATTTGTAGCCTTAAAGGAGTACTTAGTAGTAGAGCTTTGCATCCAAATGGTTTTAGGTACAAACAGTAAAAATTGTGGTATACATAACATAGCTTAATTTTCCTTAGCTACATACCCAATGGTTTTAGGTACAAACAGTAAAACTTGTGGTATACATAACATAGCTACATACAGTTTGTGGATATATATGTATCCTTAATGTTTTTTTTTGTTTGTTTTTTTTTTTTTCTGCATACATAACAAGCTATTCTTTAAACCAAATGAGGAAAATTTGAGTTTGCCTTTTCCAAAGAGCGTGATGCCCTGTAGCATGTTACGGTGTTTGGTAATATATATTGGAGAGAAAGATTTTTTATCATAGCAAAGTAAAGCAAGCTGCAGTCAAGCTCTTTTGTGACAAACAGCATGACCAAGTGACTTGACATATGCACAAAAAAGAATCTGTTCTAATACTCTTAGATCCCTAACAGTTGAGATTCAACACCTGACTGCAGAGCAGACAGAAACTTGTAAGGGGGCTTAGCAAAGACAACAGCTGCATTACTGGCAGAAGACACAGAAAGAAAGGGGTGGTCTTCATCTGCTGAACATCTAAAGGGAGGTAAAAAGTTTTAGAGGAGAATAGTCACTATGTTGTAGGAGGGTGCGGACCTCAAAAAGGTTTCCTACAGTCACCAAGAGCAGATGAACAAGTCTGCATTATCCTCATGCTTCTGGCGTTCTACTTCCCTCACCAGGCTGATGCATCTCAAAAGAGCTGCTTGCAAAACTGATGGACTGTACCTCCTGAACACACAGAGCTCTCATTGGCTTTCAAAGCACAACCTTCTCCCTTCTAGAGTCATCCCCATGTGACTGGTAATAATCATAGCTGCTTCTTATTTTTTCCTGACTTTGCAGCAAGAGATGAGCAAGAGTACATGTGAGCTAAACAACATCCAGTTTATTCACATTTCCCTTCCCATGCACCCAGTCTAAACCTAAGCCTGTTTTTAGAGTGAAAGACTAGATTTCAAAGTATCTGTGTGGCAGACAGCATAAGCAATGCAAACATCAGGACAGAGAAGGAAGGGTGCCTTATGAATACAAGGAAATAATTCTATTACAAAATATGAAATGTGACTCATGTCCAAGAGGTTCATAGATCTGTCAAGCCTAGTGCAGTGGGAAACAGGCATGATCCAAAAATGGCCTCAAGCCAAGTTTTCTATGAGCTCTAACAACAATTTTATGCAGAAAATTCTCTGAAAATTCCATTATTAAAAGATCAAAAAAAAGTCAGTGTTATTTATGTCAAGAAGTTGAATTCTTACTATGTGGGGTCTGCAAGTTGCTTTATAGATACCAAACCATCTGGTTTTCTACACTGCGTAAGTCTGACAATACTTGAATGAAAAACATTCTGTGTAACCTCTTACAAATGAATAGAATTACAAAAGAAAAGTATCTCCAGCTCATCAGCTTGCCTGTTGACTGCACTTTGATTAACCTCAGGTTCTTTCTTTTTTTTTAGTATCTAGAGGCACTAGAACGGGTTACCCAGGGAAGCTGTGAATGCTCCGTCCCTGGCAGTGTTCAAGGATGGGTTGGACAGAGCCTTGGGTGGCATAGTTTAGTGGGAGGTGTCCCTGCCCATGGCAGGGGGGTTGGAACTAGAGGACCTTAAGGTCCTTTCTAACCCTAACTATTCTATGATTCTATTATTATATTTTCAAAGGTTTCTGGTCAAGGAACAGGAGAAGGGGGAACCACATTTCTGGGAAATGACTTAATAAAATAGGTGCAGATCTGAGGTTGACCGTAATATTCTCTCAAAAGAACTACAACCTTGTGAGAAGTTTTCTACATTGCTGCTGCCATCATAGCAGCTGATTGCAGGAGAGGTGCTGAGAACAACCCATGAATCCTCACTGTGTGCTTCTGCTGCAGCAACTAATTTGTTAGCAGGAAAGATGGTTTGTATTAATTGATAGGGCATAATACAGTAGAGATATATTTAAGAAAAGACAGGCAGAGATCAGGGTCATCCAGAACATCGGACATGTATTTGGCTAATGCCATTAGAAACATTGTCCTCCAATCCAAACAGCAATGTATATCAAGCACTATGAATGGCAGAAGTAAAGCAGGGAGGTGCATGATAACCGTGACTAATTTAGTTAGGATGCTGAGTGGCCTTTCACAATCTTTGAAACAAACAACTTTAAATGATCTTACATTAAAAATCCTTTTTTTTTTTTATGCTTGAGCAAAGAGAAGCAGGTATTAGGCAGGGGCACTGAAACACTTTTCTCTTTTTTTGCCATCCATTTTTCTGTCTGGATTAAGAACAAACGGAATCGTTAGGTGGCCAGTTTACATCTTTCTGCAGGGGCGTTCACAAGCTGTATTTGAACACTAGAGGGCAACAATAGTAAATGGAATTGACAAGTTTGGAGGGTGCCCATTTAAAAATGTTTTATTTAGCTTGGCTTTAAATTTTCCAATCAATGTCTGTTTCATTGCAAAAATATCTTATAGGCAAGCTGTTTTGTTTATTGGAGGCTTCTGGGTGGAGGATGATATATGCACACTTTTAAAACTTGTTAATAGATCATATAGTGGTAGTGAAATGTTGTAGAAAAAAAACCTAAGCATATTATCTAATTTTTATAATATGAAATCAGATTGCGTTATTAGTCCCGTACTGGCATTGCTAGCTAATGGAGCAGGAGAGAGATATTTCCCATCATCATTCTTTCAAGGGTGATGCTTAATTATATTTATTTTTTAAGATTATTTTTTTGTCTGGATAAAGCTTTTGTATTATGAAACAGAAGGGAGTGAGACAGAATAACTGTAAAAAAATGCATCCAGTTTGCCATTGCTTTTCAATATCCTTTATCTAAAACTTCTGTGCGCTCTTCTATTTTTCCATTGACATCTCCTATGGTCTTAACTGTGCACCACACATTTAAATGGATCATTAGCCAGCACAATATGATGGCAACCTGTGTACTTGGCGTGGCTCTTTCTGAAGATAAGAGCTACGTTATGGCATGAAGCCAAAAGCTGAGTTTAATCACCTGGAGAGTGTAATAAATGCTTGCTTTTGTATTGTTGCTTTAAAGTGCTGAGGAAACATAAGGTATGTAAATGTAGACTGTTGTGAACAAAACTATTTTGTGGTATTGTAGTACAGAAAGGCCAAATTTATAACCACTGCAAACAATCATAAATAAATTTCAGATCTCTTTGAGATGGATGAGAAGAGCACGCAGTCCCTACCTCAAAGGACTGCAAACTCAGTACAGCATGTTCTCTTCAAAGAGTGCTTCAGATTATTGTAATTCCTGTAGGAGTAGGAAATGCTTATACTCAGGATTCTTTCAAGTAAATTACAAACCAACTAACAAAACCAAAACAAACTAAACAAAAAAGAATTACATGAAAAGTCAGTTTCAAAACTGAATCTTATTTTCTTTCCTTTTACAAAACCAGCTTAGTGGATTTGAGTGTGATGTCACCATTAGATACTGCTTAGATCCCTCCATCCCACACTCCGTACTGATACAAACACGGAGTTTAAAGTGCTACTATTGCAGCCAACAGTTTCCACACTGTATCCCTTCATTTAGAGCAGCTATATTTAGCTCTCTGTCACACTCCTGAAATTAGCCTAGGCTACTGGGCTCTTCCCATGCATTACTTATTCTCTTATATAGGCAATACACTTCTCTGCCTCCCCATTCACTGAGAGTTATGGGATAGCTACATTCTCCCCATGTACCCAGGAAAGTACATGCTATTCCAAGATACTTTACCAGCCTCTTGATTACCAGGTCTCCTGAAGGACTGGGATATATTGAAAAGCTTTTTCATCTTCAGGAAGCATACACTTAATAATTTTCCTCTAGGTCTCTATACTTCTTGAGGATATCAAACTGCAAAGCACAAAACTGCTGCTCTTTGTCCTCTGTTAGATATTATAAAAAATAAATGTATTTTTAAGTTTCAGTACAACTATGCTCTATCACTGTTTCCTGTACATTGGCTCACTTCATGAGCAAAAAACCCAAGCGGTTGTGCACTAACCTCTGTTCTGTTATAGCTGGGATCCATGGCCTTGCACAACACCAAGTCATCATGCTGGCAAGTGACACACTGGTTCTTGTACTGGTTCTGCTGCCAGCTGACACCTGCGTTCCAGCTGAGAACATAGAAGTAGGCTTGAAAGGTGAATTTAAAAGATCTGGGGTAGTTTATAACTTTACATTTCTGACACTGATTTTTTTTTTCCCTTTAGTTAGTTTTCACCTGACTGAATGTCCATTAAGCCCTAATTAGAAATGATCTTGGTTGCAGGTCTCGTAATGGACCTGGTAAAGCAAGACAGGTCACTCCAGGAAAAAAATTTGAATATTTCTCACTTGGCTTTTGACCTAAAATTTAGCAAAACTAATTTCAGTCTTTAATTCAGCACAACTAATACTTATTTTGCCCTGTTACCATCAACTGTGACAACTCAGTACCTTTCCTCCACCTTCTTTTTTCAGAGAGCTGTTTCATTGTCTATCCAATATTGTTCAAAAGTGGAGGATTTGCATAGGGAAAGAAAATGGAAATTTGCATTTGCTAGGTTGTGTTTTGCTTTAGTTTTCAGATATTCCTGTTTAAAACTGAACAGTACTTTAAACTTGAATTTTGATGTTCTGAACTTTCTTTTGAAATATCTGTGCAGCAAAATAATTACTGGCTGATCTGTATGTTGCCAATATCAATACAGACCAAGTAATGCATGGACAGAGAGCAGCCCTGCAGAGAAGGATCTGAGAACACTGGTAGACGAAAAATTAAGACATGATACAGATATTTGCTGTTGCAGCTCAGAAAGCCAATTGTATCCTGGGCTGCATCAAAAGGAGCATGACCAGAAGGCTGGTGGAGGGGATTCTCCCCCTCTATTCCACCTTTCATGAGATCCCGCCTGCAGTCCTGCATCCAGCTCTGGGGCAACAACACATGGAACTGCTCGAGCAAGCCCAGAGGAAGCCATGGAGATGATCAGAGGGCTGGAGCACCTCTGCTATGGAGACAGGCTGAGAGAGTTGGACTTGTTCAGCCTGGAGAAGAGCAGGCTCCAAGGAGACCTTACAGCAGCTTCCAGTATATAAAGTGGTCTATAAGAAATCTGGAGAGGGACTTCTTTTTACAAGGGCATGTAATGACAGAACAAGGGGAAATGGATTTAAACTGAAAGAGGGGAGATTTAGATTAGACATTGGGAAGAAATGTTTCACTATGAGGGTGGTGAGGCACTGGCACAGGTTGCCCAGAGAAGCTGTGGCTGCCCCATCCCTGGCAGTGTTCAAGGCCAGACTGGACAGGGCTTTGAGCAACCTGGTCTAGTGGAAAGTGCCC
>JASSUY010007835.1:0-16979 GCA_032466535.1 Forpus xanthops
CCAGAGCTGCTTTTACTGTTCCTTCTCCTCCCATGGCACCGTTAACTACACAGTTGCAGTCTCACAATAACTTTCTGTACAGAAAGATTTCAGACAATTAAATTTATTTTTAAATCTGAAAAAAAAAAATATTCTTAAACTGTAAGTTTACAAAAACGTTTTTACCTGTCGCTGTCCTCCTGCCTCTCAAGGTAAAGTCTTCTGCCCCCAGAAGTTAGAAGCTGTACTTCTGTTTCAGCAGTTTCTTTCCTTAAAGTGCTTCAAAGTCAGCTTCACTAAATTTGGTCTGAATTTCTTATGTGCCAGTGTGGATTTCTCTACTTTCTGTTGAGAGGTAATGGAACATCAAACAAATCTGCTAAGTAGTGGAGTAGCTAGGCATCTAAAGGCTGCTCCACCAAATGATGTGTTTAATGTAATTTTTCAGTGTGATGCATGTTTCTTCTAATATTCTGTAAGCTGATATTTTGGCCTTTGAAAAATCTTGATAAAGGACAGTATTACCGAATCTTGGTCTAACCAGTCATTGGTTCACTTGCAGTTAATGATTTGGCATGATGTGCTTTTCAAGCACTTTTCTGTGCTGCTTTGCAGATGGTTAAGCTGTGTTCTCTGGAGTCTGCAATAAGCTGGCAGGATGTGTACTGGGTTATATTTTAATGATCAGTAGAGGTGCAATCTGTTTTGTAAAGCTTTGTAAACTATTTTCTAAAGCTAATTTTCATTCAGAGAGTTATGTGCCAGAAACTTGAATTATTTGATTTATACGCTTCTGTCTCTTGTTCAGCAATTTAAGCATGGTCTTACTAGGTTATGTCAGAAATAAATCAGGAATACTTGAAGTAAAATACTCTGTCCCCTTTTGGAGAACAGTGGTTACTGTTGGGAGTCCTCTGCTTAATCTTCCTCAGTTCCTTCTCTTAATGTTGACCCTCACACGTATCAGGTCTCTTCGTGCTTCCCAGAAAAGTGCATTTTCTGAAGCATATGTAATGTCAACATTTGCTAGTACTTTGCAGCAAAGCTGTTTTAAATATATACTTTGAGCAGAATATTTAAGAATTGTTAAAAATAAAAATATAAAAATTGCCTCTTCATACTGGCTGAATTTGGAAGAGGTTAGAATTTTCCCTTTTTGGCTCATTTGTTGGATTAATGAATCTTAGCTGTTTCAGGTAGGCTGCTTCCAGCTTTAGATGAGTTAGCAGCTAAAACCTCTTGTCTTGTTCTTCATTCAGAAATGCAGATATATTTCTTTTTTCAATATTAATATCTCTGTTTCCCTCAGTGTGCTTGCTTTGGTTGACTGATGCTCTGTCACCATCGACAAGTGCAAAGTAGCTTCAAGTGTTTATGGCTTTCTCAAAACAGCGTGTTCTGAAGACCAGCTTTGTGTAAATTGATGCTGTAACTCTATTCTAGATACGTGAGCAAGCTGCTTTTTTTGAATAGTGAGCAAAATGATGAGCAGAGAACTGTGTCTGTGACTGGATGAAGGTGTATCCTGATTGTCATGGTCTGAAATCTTCATGTAAAAGTAGGCGATGTTGCTGGGAGAAGGGGGTTATATCCCATTCTGTACTGTAGAAATTCTCCCTTCTTTCAGCCAGAAAGGCTTGCATCACTGTCTAGCTCTAGCTGAATTGCAGATTTGCGTCAGTAAAACATTAATGACTTACAGCTCAGTATAAATTAAATATTTAAACTTCTCCATTGTTTCCCAACCTTGTTGTTGTAAGAATAACTCCAGTGTTTACAGTTCATCATTCATATTGGGTAGGACATCTCAGAAAATGCTCATTTTTTATGTTAAAGAGCTTAATTACCTTATAGCTTTCTGAATTAAAAGCCGTACTCAATTAGCTCTGTGGTAATTCGTTAATGTGCACCAGAACTGAGTCAGCTACAGTTTTGCTAAAAATAAATAATCCTTCGCAGTTTCAGCTGGATGGTATTTGACAGTCGTCCCTCTGAAATTGTGACCCATGCCTGTTAGAATACTTACGTGCAACTAAGTCTGAACGGCTTTCTTTTGGAGGAGAGAGTATTGAATTTAGGTAGAAGGGTATTGGGGTTTAGATTTCCTTTCGTGCTTACGAAAGGCAGAATGACCAAGAGCAAAATGTTTTTGGACTAAACCATTTCTTTTGATTTAATCTTCTGCCAAGTGCAAGAAGCAGTTTCTGTGTGTTTCTGGGGCACAAATTGGATCCTTTGTTAGTTTAGGATAAGTGACAGGTTTGGTGGGCTTAGTAAATCAACCAACTAGCTGAACATGCTTTTGCAGGTGTGTTTTACTTTTGTTCCTCCTTAGAAGATTGTGTAGTGACATACACAAGTATTCTATTTAGTATTCCTTGTAACTTTCTGTTTGTAATGTTAGTGAACTCTTAGTACTAGTGTCCACTTCTCATTCTGTAACCAAAACAGGGAGAAGGTTTGAAAAATCAAATGATGCTTATTTACTGAAGTCTTCAATGTATGGATAACATGAACATAGGATTATTTAAAGGAAGATGTTGCTCAGTAAGGTTTGGAAATAATCTTGAAGATCTGAGTTTTGAAGTGTACCAGTGATAACCTATTGAATTTAATGAGCATTTAATATACTTCTGGCAGAAAGCACTTGCCACCTTGTAGGAGGAAGCTCAGTCTTAAATTACTTTTCCCTATGTAAAAAGTAAGTATCCTTTTTGTTTTAGGAATATAGAGAGAAGCATTTGGGTGCAAAATATGCTCAAACATATTTTGTAATCAGGTTCATTTGAGAAAGATGCAGGTTCAGTAACTTAAACTGTAGTATCAGGTTACTAAAATACCTTTTTTCCTGACCTTTGCTTTGGTTTCCATAGTTATGCATATTTATTGTTACAGTTCCATATGAGGTAGCTGTAAACTGCAGTGTTTAAGAACATCTGGTTATGCAAACCTTTGTTGATGAAGGGAAAGGGATGGAAGTAAAATCTAATGTACTAAAAGACTGCCACCTTAAACAAAAGCCTTGCATGTGGAGTTCAAGTATAGTATGAGTTTTGCTTCTATTTATTTTCCTAACTTAAAACATTTTCTGCAATAGCATGTGCTCCTCATTGTATGGTTGTCCTAAGTGCTTAATTCTTTAGCATGCATGACTACCTAAAGAACAAGAAAGAAAATGCACCTGATCTCCTTATCCCATTTTTAAGACGTAAGTTCTCTAGAGGGTAGAAAGGGCTTAGAGAATAGCAGGCTGGTGAGTCTCTAAACGTGCAGTGCTAGGAACTGTAAATTAAAACTGTCAGTATAAAGCAAAGTCCTTTGGACTATATCAAAATATTGTTGTGGAATCATGAAATAATCATGTAAATGAAGCAGTGAGGTTTTACCTTGATTAGCACCAAGGGAATGTGTTTGCACTCTAGGCAGTGATTAGTGTGTCTTCTGGAAGCGCAGTTGCACTAGCTCCATCTCTGAACCACTAATAATGGGATTTTTGAGTAAAAAATATTGCAGATTTCGAAGTGGTAACAAGCTGCGTGTATGTTATGTTCAGATGCCTTTGTCTTTCCGACTGAAAGAGTATAAGGAACATTTAATTTGAAACAGGTTGCCTATTAAGTGAAAGCTGCATTTGATATATTAGTTGGAAGTCTGTAAATATTTGATATTTATGTAATATTCAGTGTTTTCTTTACTTGTATAAGCAAGGGTATTGGGGTTTTTAGTCTGTTGCAAGACTCTTCTGGAGCCTCTATCAGCCTAAGGGTAACAGAAGTCCTCTTAATAGGTTAAAACCAGAATAAATAAAAATCATACCCTCTGTATTAGAAAGCTAAAAAACTATTGCAAATTAAGTGCTGCATCATTGAGTATTTAGATGAATACAGGTGAGTGCATCTAATCCATGACTATCTTGGGTTTAAAATTGTATATGCTTGCCCATATGGAAGAGTAAAGAGGAAAAGGAGGGGGATGTCAAGCAGACCTCAAAATTCAAGGCTTCAGAAAATTATTTTCTCTGGGTTTTTTTTGTTTTTTTTTTTTTTGTTGTTTCTTTGAATTGTAGTGAGGTAGTAGGCGGCCATAAAGGAAAAATATGTAGTAGATTTTAAGCAGTTGTAGGGATTACATCTTAATGTATCATCAACACAGCTGTTACATGCAATACTATGTCATGATAACATTTTACAGAAGGAGGAAAAAAGAATTAGATGAAGTGATCCTTTAAGCTCCCAAGGATTTAAGATACTGTTTTAACATGCCTTACAGCTATTAAAAATAAAAAAGAATAGCTGTTTAATATTTAGTTTATGTTCTTAATGAGTTAGGGGAATGTGAGGACCCAGAATAAACATTCATAATTTACAAAGCCTGAAAATTAGACTGTACTGAAGCAATCTGGAGTTACAGCAGCCTTTATGGCACTCCTGTCTTCAGGAAGATTTCTCAGGCCTCCTGGGATGCCTACAACAAAAATGCACAAAAAGAAGTCTGTAGTGTTTATTATTATATAGCTCTGTATTGTTTTCATTATGCAGTGCCATGCAGTTAAAGTAGACTCTAGCAGTGCTAGAAAAGGAAATGGTGCTGAGGTTGAGTGTTTGCAGGGCCTTCACTTTAGAAAAGCTTAAATAATGCTTTCTAGGTTATCAGCTGCTGGAAGGACCTCTGAAGATCTGACATCATCCAAACTGGATTTTTACTCTTTTTTGAAATTAAGTAGGGGATCAAAAGAGGTTTCTGAGTTTATAGATAAGAAGGGAAGTGTTCTGATGGAAGGATGGAGGTACACAGAGAAAGAAGGGAAAGTGCAGGAATGGAAAGGGAGTTTTCTTAGTGCTCTCAGAGGTGTGGAGTCCAGGGAACCTGGGTATAATGGCAGTTGCAAGTCACAAAATGCACAAAGATTTTATTCATTATAGGCTTTGATTCTAAAGCTTTGATTGTGAGCTGCTGATTCATTAGTGGTTCTAACTGGTTTGAGTCACTCTAATGAACTTCAAACCTGTGTTCCTGAAAGCAGGCCAATGCACTCTTAACTGGACTTGCTGAATTAGCCAATAATAATAACCTGAGCATATCTTTGCTTAGAAATGAGTAAATTGTAAATGATGCAGAGTCTTCATGCCTGATGTGTGAGAGCTGCACGTACATACTGTGGTGTAGCTGTGTTGATAACCAGGACAGTACTGAAGCATGTAGCACTTTAAGGTTATTGATCAGCAGAATTTAGTAATGGTGCAGGTAAAGTATGTCAGGCATAGAGCTTAACTGGAAGAAGCAGCAAAATCAAAAGACTGTACAATTAATCAAAACTAGCTTCTGGAATATGCTATCATCAAAGTGAGACACCCCCCCCCCCATATCGAAAACAAGGACTACACATTTTCCTGTGCAAACTCAGGTTCTAGCGTTTTGAGGCTAACTCAATTTCCTTGGTGGCTTTCCTTATTCTGAAGGCCAGAGAATGTTTTATTGTGGCAATGGTCATAATAGATGTCAGGCTGATGTCAGTGGTTTGTTTATACACAACTGCGCAAAAAAAAATCTCTAAAATAAACCGCACCTGGTGACTTAGAATGTTCAGATTTACGTTTTTAGTACATGGAAGAAAACAAAACACAGAACAAATTTAATACTTAATTTACTTTTAAAGCATTTGACACTATCGGCTTTGCTGCTGTTAAGATAAGATATTCTTTGCATTTCTCTAGTAGTAGAGCAGAAGCTAGGCAGATTTTGTCTGCTGAACTACTTAATCTGAAACTTGCCTCATTTAATTTACCCTTCTAAGGTTGTTTTTTTCTTCTCACTCTGTGTGTTAGTATTCTTTTGGTGCTTAGTATGGTTAACTGACTGAACTGTTTATTGCTGCTGTAACAAGGGTATCTCACTTGACTTCCTGCTTCCAGTGCTCTGATTGTTGCCCAGTTCCTCTTTTTCAGTGGTTCTGGTGTGCTTTGGACTCTTCACTGAACCAATGCATTCCACTAATCCAGCAGAAACATTCTGATTTTACCAGTTCTATGCTGTTTGTAAGCTGCTCCTCTGTTTATCCCAGCTCTGACTTTGGACCTGGTTACTACCTTTGAAACAATGGCGTTCTATTTGTTATACATGTCATAGCTAATTCTTGAAGACAGGGTATTAAAGTCTATTTTGCAGAGCTTGAAAGTTTGCAGCAGTTGAACGGACTTTGAGGAGCACTGCAGATCACCAAGCACAAGGGGAACTTGCTGTTGAGTTGTACTAATTAGTACACCTTTTTTAGATTAAAAAAAAAGCCCCGAGTGCCAGAAAATGAAAGAAAGTTGTAGATCAGGAGTAAACAGCTAAACGCATCCTCAAATAGATCAAAGCTGCACATTTTCTTTGCTGAGTTTCTGAAATCAAATGCAGAAGAAGCAGGTTTGTTGAGATGAAGATGCTTTTAATCAGTAAAGCGCCATTTGTGCTTGTTTAGTGTTCGTAAGTGAGCTTAGCCAGACTGAGCCTGATGTTGTCATGGTTAGTGTCATCTGGAATGCTGTGAAGTTTAAAACTTTGCATTTATTGCATTTGCAGTGCTCCAGCACTTCCATTCTTGGCACCTCAGTAAATATTTTGTGACATTTCCTTTCCATCTAATCTTGCATGTCTTCTAGGCTTCTCTGTGTGTAAGGAAATGAAGAAGAGGTTACATCTGATTAATTTTTGCTTGCTGTTGTGGATTACTGGACAAATATCAAGGCAAAAATCATACTTGCATTTAGCTGGCTAACCAACTATATGTAGTGGAATGACACTAGAGCAACTCTTCAGTTTTATTCTCTCCTGGTATTTCATCTTATCTTATTGCTCCATGACACTGTGAAAGTGAAGACTTTGTCCTTGCCTTCTCCCTTGCACTGGGTGTCACTCTTCACTCCGTGTTCTCTTGAGAAAGAATTGTGACTTCATTTTTAACCACACATCTGATTCTCAAGCTGCTGCAGGTGAGGTGGGTTTTAAGCACTATGGTCTCTTTTTCTGTCCTCTTTTAAATGTAAATACAGTGCTAGTGTTAATTGAAGATAATAACCTACTTTACAGTGAATGCTTTCTTCATGTGTTTAAAAGAAAAAATTAAATCCTACTGTTACTTATGCAAAATAATTTTGGTTTATTTCAAAAATTCCAACAGTAGAAAGAGTGTAGAATTTTTTGGGGTGTGTAGTTCCTGTTGCTGTGACGTTCAACGTATAAAAATGGATTTTCACAAAGTTTAATTTAGTGTTACACTGAGATGCAACATACAGTTCTGATTTTCTCTTTCTCGTGAGCCTTTTACTCCTCCTCTTCCTTCAGCAGAAATGTCCTTGCAAAGATAGGAAGAAACATGCATGCACTGAGAATGCGGAAGTAAACTCTGTGCAGCTGTTTAGTTCATTAGCCTTTCTAATTCCTTATGGGAATTAAATTACTGGTCAGATGAAGGGGATGGAAGGTTCACCACAGTGGGATTCTTGGATGCAGTGCTAATCGAAGTTCACTTAAAGCTGGCATGCAACTAGTAACTGCTAAGTCCTACACAGAAAAGATCATTACCTTGCTTATTTGCAGTACAGCATAGTTTTAGGAGTTATTTTACAGTATAACCAACTGCTTTAGGCTGTTTCATATAACCTTTCCTGGTAGGTCCTTTTTTAATCTTAAAAACGTATTTTTAAACAGGTGCTTACCAGAGTTCTGGTGTGGTGTTTTCTCCCGTTTTAGCACGATCTCTTCAAGGGTTAATTTAGTTTTGCTGTTTAATGTGTTGATATCCTATCTTCTGACATGACATGGATAAAATGGCAGTTACTCTGTTTTTCATATAGCTCCCAGCATAGTTTTTTTGCATGTACAGTGACTTGATTTGGAAAGATCACCCATGGATTTTAACTTCTGCTCCCCAAAACTCTATCAGTTCCATAGTCTAATCTGTGCATGTTAGAGTTTAAGTTATTGAGCCAGAATTTAACATAAGTAGGAAATCTGAATGCACTGCCTTTAGGCCTGCTTGATATATTTATCTAGATCCCATGGCAGATTGTCTAGAAGTCTAGCTTACAGCTTGAAAAAAGATCTGATCCTTAGAAGCTAAGAGGACTAACTGTAGAAATGTGTACTTTGTCTTCAATAAGTAGAGTCTTCAGTCCAGGTGATAATGGTAGTTCAGTCTTTTTTACCTCTTGAGTTTATAACTCTGAGTTATAAAACAAAAGCATTAACTCTACTTCCCTCCCATTGATTCTCTTTTATACCATGTCGGATAAGATCCTAATTTTGTATTTATAAAATTGTTTTTATGAAGTGAACAGAATGCTCAGGAAAAGCAAGAGAGGAAATAGATATTCAGAGGACTTCGAGCTTCAAACTGAAGCATAGGCAATGCTTTAGGTGTGCATTACCATTCCATTATTAAAAGCAGAAGGAAACTGCGCTTACTGTCAGGAAGTTTTTTCAGTATTTTGAGCTGGAAGCAGGATTTAAAAGAGAGGAGGTTTCCTTGAAATACAGGAATTAATTATAGTGGTAAAGAAGACTGTCAAAGATCATTTTCAGGTGGAAATTTTTGTTGTGACTGACTGCCATCACTCTGTGTGTGAAGTGCACTTTCTCAGTTATGGGAACAGGAGTCAAAGTTGGAATAATGTTGCAGTTTCATTGTGTTATCATCATTGTCAAGCAATTGTTTAATTGTTTTATGTGCCAAACACTGAATAATTGTCTGGGGAAAATGTGATTGCGTCTTTTATCACTGGGGGCAAAAACCACTGTCTTCTATTTGTGTTGGACATTTGGATTATTTTCCAAGTTGAGCTTTGCATCTGTAAGTGTCTGGCTGCTTGATCCATGTGCAAAAGTAACTCAAAGGATCAATTTTGTAGCGTGATTAGGTTCAGTGTTTTGTGCAGCTAAAAGATCTCAAAAACACAGCTGTCGTGACTTGGTGGATTTTGGGATTTCTACACAGGACAGAACTAGGTGGGTAGGTGGAAGGTCAACTTGCTCTAAAATAAGTCTGTTCCATGATGGGCAGAATTTATGAATCCCAATACCTTGACTCTAGTATCCTGTTTCCTTCCCCTCCCTCCATCTCCATCTAACCCAGGCAGTTAACAGCAGATCAATGTCAAAAAGATATTTGTACTGGGGAAGCAGTATGTGTGGTGGTATGTCTGGAGCTGTGGATATGCAAGTTTGCTAACCAGCTGCTCCCAAAAGGCATGTTAAAAGCTGAGTTCTGCCTAAGCCTCATTCAGTGCATGGAAGGGCAGATAAATAACAAGTGTATACTTCTTTCCTCATCTCAGCTTCTTATATTCAGGAAATATAATTGAAATGGATTATTTCTGAATTTAGAGACTTCTCTTGAATATGTTTTTAATTAGTCATTGGATTGAGAAGTTACTGGAGAGGACAAAACATAGACCAACTTACTTTATACTCACTTAAGAAACCATGATTAGCATATTTTTTTATGTTACGGTTAGTGCAGAACTGTGCATCATTGGAGGCTGGTAGGAAGTGATTTTCAAAGAAAGCTGGGAATTACGTTCCTCAGAGTGCCCCTTTTCTGCTCCTGTCTTCTACTGACAGGTGGTACAGCACACTTTGGTTTTTTTGTTTTGTTGTAGCCTTCCTTAAGGTGATTATTATACCTACTGTGCCCACAGACCCTTAGAACTTTTAAAGATGAGTCAAGATGTTATAAATCTTCACAAGAAAGTTAGTATCTTCATCCTAAATTGCTAACTGAGAATCGGGGAACTGGATGGATTAGAGAGACTGAGGTAAGGATTTAAGTCTTCAGGAAATCACAGCAGAGTTTGGATATGAGCATTATCTGATTACCTGTATTTTGATTTGTTGTGTGAAAGCAGTCTGAAGAAGATATTAGTGAAATAAGAACTGAATCTCAGGCTGAGAAATTGAGAAAATATCACAGCTTTAAGCTCAGCTGTGTGGGAGGGAGGACCCTTAGAAATGACGTCAAACATACACATTAATGTATTATGTATTATGTTCATGTATGTATTAGATCTAATATATACATATTATATATGTGTATATATATGTTTAATGTTGTCTTCACCTTTTTTTTTCCTCCCCAGACTTTTAACTGTTCATATTTTGATTACATGAGACACCTTCCATTTGCTTTCATCTTAACGTGGTTTGTACAGTGTGACATTTCAGAGAACTGGCAAACAGGAAAGCCCATCCCATATCTCTGGGCATGGAAACTGCTAAAACTAGAACTTCCGATTGTAGGTAGTACACTGGATTTTAATTTATTTCTCCTATCACTTACAAGAATAACTGCTCCTTTCCCACAAAGTATGTCTGTTGTGTTTAGAATTAGTGCTGCAAGATGTGTGAAAGTGTATGGGGTTTATCTTTTTTTCTTTTCTGACTAGTGTTAGCAGGGACTTTTGAGTACGTAAGATTATTACAAGGATGCCTGGATCTTCGGGGTCTCAAGGAAGCTTGTCATGGTGCTTTGGTGACTTAACTACTTGTGAAGATGACTGTGCTCTGGCTTTGTGAATACTTGTGCTAATATATCCCTTTTTTATATGTTTTTGCTTCTTTATTAAGAAGGTTGAAATTTGACTGAAATGTATATTGGACCTGGCTATATATTTTAGAATGCAGTTTTCTTGGATGGGAGTGCTACTGCTTGCATCTCTTAACTGAACTTGACTTTCTACAAGTGCTTTAGACTTTTTTCATGTCATTTATTTGAAGAGATAATAAGCAAGAACATTGCAGGTTAAATGATTCAGTGATCTGATGGGACAAAATGGAAAATGCTGCTGGGAATACTCTATGTTACTCTCAAATCTGTAGCAACCTTACATGGTCTTTTATGCTTTTAGCTTCTTCCAAATCCTAATTAATAAAGACTGAACGTGTGTATGTGTGTGAATGAATAAAATCTGTGATCATCTCAAGTAGAATTGATGCCAGGTAGTTAACTTTACAAGGAAGCAGAATAAGGAGCTAAAGGAAAAAATAAAGTCTTTTGGGTCTAGTTTCAGTCATTCTAAAGAAATTTAATTTGGAAAACTCCTACCAGCACTTACTGTAATTTTTAAGAAGCAGGATGTTGTGGCGCAGGTTTTGCCAAGGCCTAAGTCTGAATCTCCTGCTAGGGCCTTGTACATAGTGCCACAAACCAGCAAATAACAGCAAAACGTCTTTCATGCACTATAACTGGAACTGTAACCAAGACTTCCCATTTTAACCATCCTGCCTGTCAGGAGCCAATGTATACTAGAGGAGGCAAACCACACTTTCTTGATCCTAGCTTGGTGGTGTTAGACCAGCTCTATCTCTAAAGGCAAGGCACATATAGATTTTCTTGTAGTTTTACTTACACATAAAGAGCAGTCTCTCTTACTTTCCTAACCAAGGCTGTACAGTCCAGCACTGCTGCAGGCATCAAAGCCTTGACCCTGCAGCACAGAAGTGTAACTGTCTGTCCCCATTTCTCATCTGAGCTTCTTGAGGTGGAAGCATCATACAGTACAAGTTTGGTGAAAATTTTTCAGTCCAGTGTGCAGTATATGCCCACCACGTTCTCTCACGCAATTGTCAGCAGTGATAGGAATTTAAAGCATTCCACAGCAGCAGGAACTGTCCTACTTTGCTCTTATCCTCAGTTAGAAGGAGAGTACTAGTTCATAAAAATGTGTGTAGTTTTGGACACCCAAGTAGGTCTTGAGTGTAGCTAAGGACAACTACAGCCTAGGTTGCTGAAGAAACTTCTTTCCTAGCTGTAGGGAGTCCAAAGCAGCTCAGAATGTGTTTTTCATTACTTTGGTTCTGTCCTTGATGTAGGTGTTGTGGGGAGCAGCAGGGTAGGGAAACAGAAGGTGAAATAGTCTCATGAAGTAAAAAGTGTTATGTGTCCGTGACAGGGATGATTTCTTCTGCAGTTGTACATGCATTTGTATTTGTAATGGTTTTAAAATATTTGTGATTGTAACTAAGAAACTGGTTATAATTTCTTCCTTCTTTCTCATACTAATAAGAAGATGAGGAAACAGGTTTGAGGGAGCTGAGCATTGCTGTGTTTTGCTCACAGGTGGAAATATTCCACTCTTCATTTGAGGCTTTTGGAATATTTGTCTTCATTGTTACTTCAGTTGTAATCAAGAAATGAAGGGTCTGGCCTTTGAAAGAGAATGGGTGATGCTGGAAGGCAAGAGAAAGAATTTAGAAGCTTGCCTCACTTGAGAGAGATCCCTGACAGCACAGCTAAACAAGTTGTGTTTCTATAATGAGTTTCTGTGGTTGTTTAGGGATACTGTAAATAGCACATTCATCACAGGGGATGCACAACTGATAACTAAGTCATGCATGTACTTCTGTTTTCAAACACTGGTCCTTTTTGCTGTGGGTCCTCAGTGGTGTGAAGTTGTTCGTATATGCTTTTATCCAGCGGAATACCGTATGTGTTCTGTTGCTCTTAAAGGAAGTTGTATGCTTACTATCAGTTGGCAATTAATTGCTTGTTAGGATTAGGGAATTCTTTATAATCATGGATTACAGTCCTTTCTGAGCATATCATCAAGTGTGTTAGTTGACCTATTCCTTGTCAACCTCATGTTTATGGTAACAATATATAAGCTAGCATTTTTAACAGATCCTGGAGAAATTCCTTTCTCAAGTAGCAGGAAAGTTTGGTTATTCCTAAACACAGCTTATTGGTTTATTTTCTTTAAAACAGCTTTGCTGTATAAGAGAAACTGCACAGAAGGCTTAGCCCTGCAACTTGTATTTTTTATTTTTTTAAACACATGTGACATTGATTTCCCTCTGCAGTGCATCTGAACAGCCTGGATCAGAGAAAATAGGTCTGGAAGAAATCTCAAAGCAAGAATCAGCTGTAATTATAATTCTTGATGTGGTTATTTAAACTATTCTTAAAGATTTCCAGTGATGGAGACTCCTGGACCATCTGGAGCAATCCTCTCTAATATAGAGCAACATTGACCTTCAGAAAACTTATCCTAAAGGCTGTCAGGACTGAGCTATGCAGTGTAGATGTGGAAAAGAGATTATTCCTCTTTACATGTGCTTAAAAACAATTGGCATGTTTTATGTACTTTTCTTTCCCCCGTAATCACTTTTACTTTAGGATGATTAATCCCAACTTTTATCTCAGCTGTTTCCTCATTAGGGAGCCTCTGTTCTTTCTTGTACTTTTCTTTGTATTCTTTATAATTAGATCATATTTTTCATTAAGTACAGCATCCAAAGCCTGGCACAAAGTCACATGTAGAGCTCTTTCATTTCCTTTTCCAATATCATAGCAGGAGACAACCAACTTTTGTTCATATGCCTTCCTGCAGAATCCATTGCAAATAGCTAGGCAAGGAGCACTCTGTTTCCTGTAGCACTCAAGGTGCTTTGCACAGGACTGTGCTGGAGGGGCTAAGCTCAGTTGTACCATTATGCTGGGTGCCATATAATGTTGGCCCTGCAGAAAGGAGTTTGCATAGAAAAGAAAAATCTTACTCCAAAGGCTGAAGAAGGCTCAGATTGAAGCCTCAGAAGGGGGAGTGTTTAAAGGAAGTGCATTTGAGAGCAGAGCACAAACTATCATCCTCCCAGCACATTTTCTCTCTTCATTCTGTGATTCACTCAATCCCATTCTCATCCATCATCATATGGATGAGACCAGTATTAATGGACTGAACTCTGTGTTAGGCGGTTACTTTTTATGTGCTATGTGCAAACTTTCCCATGTTAGGATAACATTCACAGATATGTAAATAACTGTGTATAGTTAAAAGCAAAGGAAGTTGATTATCAAGCTCATATTCTCCAAAATCATCTTTTTTAGGCCTTTTTGAGCCCTACTTTGTCCACTTAGGGAAATGAACATTTTTGTTTTGTGTATTTTGTAGTTATTGGGGTGTGGATCAGAGTGGAATGGATGTAACACGACAATACACCCTCCCTGAAGTGTTTTTTTTTTTCTATCCAGGAAGCAGAGAAATGATGCCATAAGTCTATGGTAACTACATTCCTGCCAGTCTCTGTATTAAGTCAGGTTATGGCAAGAGAGTATTAGTAGGAAAGTATGAGTATCTCAGAAATAATTAGGCTAGAGGTCCATTCCCAAGCAACTGTTGGAGGGTGGTTTGAAACCACAGGGAGTGAAATTCAGCAAATTGTAGCTCATAACTTGCGCACTGACCTGCTTTTCCTTCAGCATAAATAAAAATCTTATCCTAATTTGGCTGTACATGGCAAAGTAGTACAAATTTATTTGTTGTGACCTGATCCAGAAATGCTGGCCATTTTTGTTCATGGGTACTTCAGCTTTTGTAAGGGGAGAAAATAACCATTTCATATGATATAGCCTCTGATGATTTCATACGATGTAGCCTCTAAAATAAGGAAAATCAACTTGATATAGAAGACTAAGCTTGATTGTGTAGATTAAGAAAGAGGAAGAATCCTGACATATAAAAGGACTGGGGTCACCTTTAAAGTACGTATCTGGTTATACATAATGCACTGCTCTCTAGCAGCCCCTTTCCTTTAAGGCAGGAGTGGATTTTCCAGCTCTGTAAGGGACATATCAGACAATTCATGTACATTGCAAAATCTCCATTTCGAAGAACTCATAACTTAATAGAGAAGGTTAGTAGTTTTCCCTTTCTTTTGAACATGCTTCAATGCAGATAGAATTCTTCTGAATAGAAAATTTGAGATTGATATAGTATGGAAATTATCATGTGTTATTTATCTAGGATAAAAGTGAAAGTAGTTATTAACATGTGCAGTCACTTTAATTTCAGTTTTAGTTGGAGATGTTGTGAAGTGCATAAGCCATTTTTTTTCTTTTTTAAATCAACAGAAGCAGCCTACAATTAGTTTAAATTGTACTAAGCATGCAATAAAGCAGAATAGTTGTGTGTATTTGATCACAAAGGGGTCTGTATTTTGGAAAATTGTATTTATTTATTTGCATTATGCTAATAAAAATGTTCATTAGCCTTGCCTTTACTCTGTGTCCTTATTCTTATTCTTGGAACTGTGGCTTTTCTGCCTTTTCCCTCATCACAGATGTAACTGAATTGCTTCCTTCCTATAGGTGAATATTTTGGGAGGGAAGATGCTTCAAATGTGTGGTATCTTGTGGAGAGCGCTGGCAGCCCCATTCACACTGCAGAGGCCCAGTTTCAATGCAGTGGTATTTCTTAAAGAGGAAAATTAAAGCTATTCATGACATCAAACCCCCAACTTTTAAGGTCCATTTCAAGTGCACAGGGTAATTGTTCCAACTTCCTAGTACAGTGTGCTGTCCTAAAGCATACCACATATGAAAGGAACTCAGTGCTTCACCAGGGTCAGTGTGATGATACTTTTTAAGTAGATAGGTTGACAACACCCTAAACAAAAGATGTGCTTTTAAGTTCAGTTCAGGATCAAAGGGTATTTGTTTCAGCTTCCAAAAATACAGTGTACTGAGCTGAAGAGCCCCCCATTAGGAAGGAAATCATCAGCATTTCACTGGGTTAAACTTGTAGGCTGTCCTAAAATGTAGATCAGATCATCTCGAAACAAATACTGAGGTCTGAATTCAAGAGAAATCTCTACTCTTCCTATGAGACCAATATTTACTCTTCTGGGATATTATTTATTTTACTGTCTTTGTGTTGGACACTGTACAGGCAGAATGCATCCCAACCCTGTTTCCCAGTTGCTATCTCTAATGTACATGGGTATCAGCATGATTTTAACCAGATGTGGGATTCAGGAATTCACCTTAGGAGCTTCTAATCCTGGCCCAGCTTTTTTCAGTGCAGAATACCTTTAATAGTGCCATCTGTGATAGATGCAGTAGCATCTATAGGTCTGTGCTTACCCTGTCCGTGCGGCAGTTTAAAACCCCTCACTGACTCCTGTTTGTAGCTTTTCTGAAAAGTAATAGAGGTAGGTTGGAACTTTATGCAACCTTAAACACTAGAGCCTATGGAGAAGTGAAGGGATGACCCAGTGAGCTTAAGGACCAGAAAAGGTCCTAGTAAGGATTTAGAAGGACCATCTCTTCTCTTCAGTGTGATCATTTGCTTCAGCAACAATTCACAACCAAGCTAACACTATGTTGTGCTACGTGGTCTTGAAAAGTCTGGTTGTAATGAGGCGTTTTATGGCAGACAAGGTGACAAGTGTGCAATGATTATTATAGGATGTGGCAGAGTTCAGCTGCTGTTATCTGCAACTGCATGATGCCTTGCCCAGCTCCTTTTTTCCTCATTGCCTTAAGAAAAGCATATTTTCTTTCATGACACTAATAAATGTCAGTTATAACAAAAGCATCTTCTCCAAGGCTAGTGTGGATGTGCTGTGGCTTTTCAGTTTCTTTAATGCTCAGTTTTGAAACCTGTTTCAATTCCTCTTTGCTAATAGCCTTGATTGGGGAAGGTACATTAACTCGTCTGTTTCCCAAGAAGTTGGTTTTGCTTCTCATTGGTCTCGTGTGTCTTAAGTTTTGATAAGGCGATAGTCCTTGCCTCTCCTTTTATTGTTGGCATTGTAGCGTATTTCTCAATATGTTAATTAGGAAGTCATAGAGTCACAGAATCATAGAATAGTTAGGGTTGGAAAGGACCTTAAGATCACCTAGTTCCAACACCCTTGCCATAGGCAGGGACACCTCCCACTAAACCATGCCACCCAAGGCGATGTCCAACCCGGGCTTGAACACTGCCAGCGATGGAGCATTCACAACTTCCCTGGGCAATACATTCCAGTGCCTCACCACCCTTACACTAAAGAGTTTCTTCCTCAGATCCAATCTAAACTTCCCCTGTTTCAGTTTGAACCCATTACCCCTTGTCCTCTCAGTAGAGTCCCTCATGAAGAATCCCTCTCCAGCATTCCCTATAGGCTCCCTTCAGATATTGGAAGGCTGCTGTGAGGTCTCCACGCAGCCTTCTCTTCTCCAGGCTGAACAGCCCCAACTCTCT
>JASSUY010007836.1:0-11774 GCA_032466535.1 Forpus xanthops
TTCCCATTTCCCCGGGACTGGGGAAGAAAGAGGGGGGAGCGTGCAGAACTGTTTGAGGGGGGCCTCAAACCACGACAGGGCAATAAGAAGAGCCTTCCACAAACTCTCAGCATGCAGTCTTGTTACCCTTAAGCACAGAAGCTCAGTGGTGTTGGTGACAAGCCACTACCTTCATCTGGGTTCGTATCTTAATTTCAGTTCAGTGTTAGGAATCCCCTGTATTGTCATATCTTACCATGAGCTGTGGATGGGCTAGGAGGGATGGAGCTCTCACAGGTGGTCATGTTGGGCTCACAAACACTCTTGGGACAGATGGGAGAAGGGGTGAAGAAGGATGAGACCTATTTCCTTGGGCCACCGGAGAAAGTGGCTGCAGGAGATGTGATGCTGCAGTGAGTCAGTGAAGAAAGGAGCTGACAGGGCAGATATCCTAGACACCAGCAAGGCTTCAGTCAAATCTCAGTGACAGGATTTGCCAAAAAGACAACCAGGAGAGGAAAGATATAAGCGCTTCCCTTCCTATCCCACCTCAGTGCAGTTGTTGCGGTGACCAAAGGAAAGACCAATTTTTTATTTTGGACAACGACATGGTCTGTATCCTTCAGTAGACATATGCTCTTGGGGAGATAATCCTTCCCACGGCAGGAATCTACGGAGTGGGAACTGATCCCAGAGCCACAGGGATCTCACCCATGTCTGAGTGGAAAGAGAGGGCTCATTTTAGCCACATGGCCAGGACACACCACCCAGAGTCCTGTTCTAGGCCTCTGGGGACCCACATCCTCTCCCTTGTCCCATCACTGCTATGGTGCTAATGGACCTGGACGTCATTTCACAGCACGGGGGTTTGAACTAGGTCATCTTAAGATCCTTTCCAACTCTTAACTATTCTATGGTTCTATGTCTCTGTCTTTATTTTCCATCTGTAAAATGGAGATAATTATATTGACCTTCTTCATAGAATGCCTCATGAATGCTAGACAACAGCTAAGTACTATCATGATTATTATATAAAATAACCCATTATAGCCTCTGGATGCTGGAGAAGAAATGAATGATGGCTGGAGTCCACATAAATATTGCATTAGATCAATGCAGGCACTATTACAATGTTGATCTGGTCTCCTAGTGCGTGTTCCCACAAATCCACATAGGGATGAAAAATCCAAACATATCTCTTGGCTGACAACTGACAAGCTATGTTACAGGGAGGAAAAAAAGATCTAACCCCATTGCAAAAAACCAAACTACATAGATCCTGCTTTGATCACAGAAGAAAGTTTTCTTGGCTGAATTTTCTGCATATGAGGAGAATTGTTTTCAGTTTGTTTTGGGGGTTATTTTTGCAGAGGAGCCATCTGAGTTTGATATGAAGAAGGCACCCTACCGGTGCATGTAAATGTTTAACACTCTGTCAAAGTGAGGCACTCGTCAGCTTTAAAAATTAAGAACTGCCTGGGAACAAAAGCACTGTCCCATTTGCTGACAATGGGAGAGAAAAATCCCAAGCTAAGCTCTGTGCAAACTCAGACAAACGTCTACTGTACTCCATCCAGCAAAGAGGCAAACTGGAGAATGAATTCAAGGTTTTTCTAGGAAAGCTTCAGAAGAAACCGGCTTAATTCTACACTGTGCTAAAAACCAGCCCAAAGCCACTTGCTACTTTGTGGTTGAGAAACTGTCTGCTTCCGGCTCTTCCTCTACACCCTGATCATCACCAGCCAATGCCAATTAAAGCCTTAGAGAAGCTACCCACAGAAGCAAAATACACTTACCATACTCAAATGGAAATGCATTGATTTCTTTCCTATAATGCAAAAACCCATGCATTTTTAGCAAGAGTTTATGACAGAGGTGATTTACCTGCTGGTGAGCAGTTGCATGCTGCAGGCTTTCCCTGAGTGGTGAGCACCAGCATTTGCCATGGGTACTAGCATCTGTGGTGGTGCTGCATCACCCAGTTCCCATCCTAGCAGGCATGGAGCTGTGGGGATTGTAGACAATAGTCTGCCTTTTCCAAAGTCCTACAGCAGGGAAAGAGAGAAGTAAGTTTATAAGAATGCCTTCTTCTATAAAGAGATCAGTGGAGAAGCTGGCTCCACAGCTTCTGCAGTTGCAGGATGCTGCACTCACTGCACAGCACCATTGGCTTGAGCATCCAGATCAGCATTTAGGAGATGGGCTCCCTGGAGTCACCATCTGTATAGTACATCTGTGGCAACCTCAGCAAGTATAGCAAGGTCAGCATGGTAGCTGTCTCGAAGGACAAGCTCATCAGGGTCCACGATACTTTTCACTTCAGGGAACACACACAGCTTGCCACAGACTGATTCCTGAGTACCAAGGTGGCTATTACAGTCCTTCCCAGGGCATTTCAGCTGCTGCCTGTGGCTTTTCCAGAGCTGCAGAGCGCAGCATTTAACTAATCTCCTAATTACAAACAGGCGGCTTCATTTTAATGTGATGCTTTCCTTCATTGTACACTGTTTTAAGCCACATGATGCATTACTTGAAGAGACCTGTTGCTCCTGGTACATTCTCATCCTGCAAAGGAAAAATACCCCGATGACATACCAGCAGGTAGAAAAAATATGTATCTCAGTGAGGCTTTTGAGTGCAATAATCCATCCCCTTATACAAACAGCATATAGCCCAACCATCTCCAAGAACAACAGGGCACAGAGTGGTAAAAGTCCAGGATATACATTTTCAATCATGGGTCCCAAAATCAGAGGCCTAGCCTGAGGTTTTGTAAAGATTCATTTTCTCCCTTAGGCCTTACATAGTGCCCCAGGTCTCAGCTGCTGCTTTAAAGAGCCAAATCATCCAAGGGGAAGAAAACCAATGTGTAATATCAGACAGTTAAATCTGCCACATTAAAAATATTGGGGTGCTTTGTTTGCATAGATCTGAGTTTCTCTGCCCTATGAAGGCACTGAGTTCCCGCTCAGGATGTAGTCCCGCTCAGGATGTGTAGAACTCATTTATAAAGTGAAATACCTCTCCTGACATAGTCCAAGCTTCTTATTTGAAAAAGAGATGACATTTATTCAGTTGGTAAAATAATGCTACAGCACATATTGTGCCCCTCTCACAGGTTCTGGAAGAAAGCCCAGTATACACATCCTTACTGATATAAAAGCTTTTCTGCACTCACTGGCAAAGGTATTTGGAAAGGGTTTCAAAATACCCGTATCAGCAAGGTGCATGTACCTGATTTCTTGTATGGCTCAGCCTGTGGAAAGCAGTCATCATGCAAAGGAGCCGTAAAAAGGTCTTTAGGCAGAAAACAAAGTGATTGGAACAAGATATTAAAATGTCTTTGCTAATGGAAGTGAGGTGGCTGATGTCAGTCCTTTCAGTTCTTAGGCATTACCTAAACCTAGAAAGTTAGATCCAAGGGCAAATCAAATAACCTGTGCTTCACACATCCACTCACAGGCACAGAGATTTCCTGCTCCCTTGGGTGAGTCCCTGCCCATCTTGTTAATCCCTGGCTGCACCAGGAGCTGAGCTGGTAGGAAGAATAACATGGGGAAAGCAAAAGCAGAAAGGAGAGGGCATGAGCTCCACTCTGTGATCCTGGTTCAGCATTGGGACATCCCTACGCATAGGCACGGCCGTCTTAGAAGGGTGGATAAGCAGTGAAGGCACAAAACTGCCCTGTTGTCAAAACCAACATCCAAAGCCAATAGCCCCAGCATGGCCACTTCAAGGAAACCCATAGTTGGAGTGCAACTGTTTCTTGCAAATCATCATTTCAGTGCAGTCACTTTTTGTCTCTGCTGTGATTTGCTATGGTCAGGATAGATCGTGGTTGGAAGCTAGAAGAGGGAAGCATCACAGATGCACTGAGCTTCACCACTGTCCTCTTCAGATCCTGCTGCTCCATATGTGGAAGTGACCATGTTGCTGATGTAAACATTCTCCCTCCATAACCATGCAATCCCAGCTCTTCCCACAGCAGTAATTTTTTCATGGCTTGCCATACTGCTTGAAGCTTGAGACTGTCTAATTGAATATTTGATTTCTGGCAATGGCTGATCTTGGCTTCTTCAGAGAAATCCTACATGGGTTCTGTGACACGCTACTGGGCAGCAGTATGTTGTGGAGGAAGATTTCATTTCAAAGATGTCTGGAGCTCAACATGTTTTTGGGCAGACAGGGTAAACAGCGCAATTTGAGCATCTGCTTTTTCTACGCAAGTGCCTCCACCTGACATTTCCAACATTTAAATGCTCTAAGCACTGACCTTGGGGCAGGTAGGAAGAGCTGGATATTTACAGATACCTCAGCAGAGAGTACTCAGTAAGTCATTCCTCATCATCCACTGTTTGATCTCTTTCTGCCCTGATTCTAGATTTTCACAGACTCTGATTTTTATCTCCTACCAAATTCTACAACATATTGTGTCTGATATACATATTTCCAATTTTTGCATTATCTTGCTCATGAGAAAACCAAGATAAACACCATCCTCAAAGCAGTGCTGATTTTCCAAGTAGTCTTAGATTTCTCTCCCTGTACTGTGATAAGGGATTTGTCTGCCTTTTGCTTTAACACAACTGCATAGTGGGTTTCTACCACTGACATACCTAAGTTCCTCCCAGGAGGCTGCTGCTAATTCCATCGCAGCCAGATGAGAGAGAGGTGAATATTGCTCATGACAGGGTTATTACTTTGTACTTAGGATGCTGAAACATTTAGAAAAATTATTCCAATTTCAGTGTTTATTCATATGGTACAATATTAATGTTAACCTTTACTTTGCTTCCGCAAGCAATACCACACTCTGCTATTAATCCTCTGTGACAGGGCTGCTCTCCTGCCCATGTTGATAGCATCTGTATGAAAGCAGGAACAGAAGATCAAACAATGCATAAACTAACTCCAGGGTTATAATTAAGAATAGCCCTTTCAATGAAATGATAAAGGTTTGCAAGGAGTTGACTTTTTTTTATAATGTATTGCTGATAAGACAAAAATCTCACAAAAAACTTGTTGGTTCAAGAGTATATGAAGGATTGTTGAAAGTTGTAATACACCTCTTTTCTAGAGCATCCATAAAAGATCCAGCTGCTGAGAGCTGAGGTACTAATGAGGAACTTTTTCTGCTTAAACACTTTGCAGTTTCATAAGTTCTGCCTTCAGTTTGCCCAGATGCTGTAGGAAACCAGAGCAGGGCAAATAATAGATCTTCAGTTTGATGCCAGTTTGAAAATGAAAAAAAAGGAAAATAAGGAAAAGGAAAAGAAAAAGAAAAGGAAAAGAGGAAAAAGAAGAAGAAGAAAAAGGAAAAAGTAGTTTGCAGGTGAAGCAAACATTTTGTACAGTCTGAATATTTTGGCCTTGAACCTTTAAAACTTTCAAACTGGATCTGAAGGATTATGAAATAAAGTTGTGGCAAATAAGATGATGTTGAAAGGAATGGTTCAGCTGCTTTGAAGTTTGGGTGCTCATCTCTCCCCCTCTTTGTGCATATGAACAATTCAACTAAACTGACATTTCAGTCCCCAAAGTGACATTTTCTTTCCAAGAAAACTTTTGGCCAACAAAATGTCATCTCTCTGCATAGCAAGCAGATACAAAGAGAAAGCTCTCCAATTTGTTTCCCTTTGAGTGTCTGCAACACATCGTCAAAAGCAAAAATGAGATGTGAAACCCCAAACCCATCACTTCAGTTGAAGCAAAGTACGTACAGCCAAAGCAAAGTAATGAAGACTGCTCTATGCTTATAGTAACTTCTGACTACTAGCACTCACTTGCTAAACCAAGGTGGAAAACCATCACTCTCCAGAAGGTAAATTCAATATACAGCTCTTTAAAGATTAATTCATATAGGTCCTCCCTCCCAGGGAAGAAGCTTTCTTTTGTAAAGACTTATGCCAAACTGGGCAGAACAAATCCTATTGTGAGCATCACCCTCATCCTCCTCCTTGAACAGTGCCCTGCACCCTGGGAGAGCCCAGGGTGCAGGGACAGGCTAGTGCAGCCAGCCCTCTCATTGGAGAATGGGAAAATCAGGAAAGTCACCAACAGGGAGAGCCCACTGAGACCCATGTAACTATAGGGATTGTGACCCTCCTGGCCAGATGCAGGCAGAGGTGAGAAGAAGCCCTGGGCAGGCACACTGCTGCTCAGTGCACCCTGAGTAACCCTTAAACCGCTGCTGCACTTCACTGATGACACCACTGCAGCCCCCATCTCAAATGTAACAGACCTGAAAGCAGTCGAGTGACTCTATTTAAAACTGAAGGGGAAAGTGCAAAGCTTTGAAGTCAGAAGGCGTATAATGAATTCAGCAAAACTTTGTATTTCAAAGCTGGTTCTATTTGCAGAAGCCATCTGCCCAGAGAAAAGCTCAAACATGTACCTCTGACGGGAGTCAAAAGAGTTGAGGGAAACATATCTTGCTGGGGACGTTTCACATCATCCATTCCCACAATATTTGAAATGTCACTTTGTAGTACGGCAGCTTCCATCCCTATATCAATTACAACATTTACATCCAGCTTCCCCAGGGTTGCTGGCATTTGAAGAGACTGTCCAGTCCAGTAGCTCCGAGCAATTTCTAATGAGATATGCCAATAAGACATCAGTGCCTGTCCCTCCTAATGGTAACTATGAGCTCTCTGGAGCTTTCCCTTAAGCCGCTGTCTTACTTAGCTCCTTATTGAGGATTATTGATCTTCCTCTCTCTGCTTGCCAGCACTCAACTTTTAAGCCACAAATCCAGAGATAGCTCCATCCAGGAGGACAAGAGATAGCATGATGTGCAGCTCTTTCACAGGAAAGGGGAGCAACCCATGAGCCAGTGTATCATTGCAGGCAGCAGATGCAAACCATCCTTTGAATAGAACCAGCAACAGAAGCACCTTCTCCCAGCACCATCTCCCCAGAGCATTCAACAGCCAAATGTTTTGCATCACAGAACTAGGGCTTACATTTCTGCGGCAGGCAAGAAAACACATTGTGTAAAGCTCAGAAAAGCCTATTTAAGAATTCCCTCTGATATCGCCAGTCTTTCATACAGCCCATAAAAGCCATTAAAATTCTGTCTGATAACTGGCATCCTGAAAGCATGAGATCCAGACAAGAGCACACCAGCCACAAACTCTACCAGTATTTCCTTTGGCTTAAAACAGATCTAAAATAAGCCTAGAAGTAATCTGTAAAATCAGCCAATGCCATAGACTTTGAAGGTAAATCACTGCATCACAAGGAAGCAGAGAAAGACAGAGGTCATTCCCCTGGGAAAAATATGAAAGTCATCACTGGGAGCTTCTATCAGCCAGCAGCTGGGGCGTCTGGAGAGAGGTTAGCTGCGGCCATCAGTCCTATCAGAGTCTGCAGCTGTGTGAATGCTGGCTCTCCATGGGCAGCATTTTCCCAGGTCTCTCCCCAGGTGCACTGCTGTTGATTATGTACCTGGTGAGATCATCACTGTCTTTCATAGTGGATAGTGATACTAATGGAAGCAAAAGCTATCGGATAGAACAGAAAGAGTCTAAGCAGGCAGAGAAATACAGATAACATGACTATGTAAACCTTGCTTTATTAGAAATCTGCTTAAAAACAGAGTCCTCTTATTCCTGAACCCTTGACTTTCTTGTAACTGGATACAGCCCATCGCAAACACACAGTTTCCACTGCTATAGTATTTCACCTTATCATAATCTTAAGTGTATTTTGCTTGAAGACATTTCTGCCATATAGCTGTTTCATCACCTGTGCTGGTTTGGTTAAGTCATATCAGCCTTTGTTCACCTGTGCTCACATTTGTGCCTGTGGCAGAGGTGGGAAACCAGCCCTAGCATCCTCCTGCAGCACCTCCTACAGCCCTTCTAGGAAAGGCTTTGTAGAATGTGGAGGAAGGAAAGTGCAATATTTTTCCTTGATGGCCTTGAAACAGAAGTTTTTAGCTTCTGCAGTTTTGTCAGTCCAAGAGATTGATTGTTTTTCTGTGCCTGTAGCCATGGGTAAGTGCAGGGATAAAGATTTTCCACATAGTGACACCAATTCAGAGGAGTGCTTCAAAGCCCCTGGGCTGCGCAGATGCACGCAAAGGTTCAAGGCACATTTATAACCCTGCAATTGAAATTAGGTTGCAGGCACTGTCACACAGTCCCACCTCTGATTTTACTATGATTTCAGGAGAGGAAGAAACTCCACACTTACACACAATCACTCTGACTTCAGCCGGGCTCTTCTTGGGTAAGGCCTCTCCAATGTCTGCACACCCAGAGGAGTGCATCTTCCAGGTGGACTTTTTGGTAAACTCAGAATAACTACTGAAAAGGACAGAAGAGACTCTCTCAGTGACAATTCTAACAATAATAAAAAATAAAAAAAAAAAAAAAAACAATTGCATTCAAAGAAAAAAATCTAACTAGATCCTTCAAGTAATAGTGCCTGAGTTTGCACAGCAACTCAACAGGATCGCAGGCAGCTCCTGAGCCATGTGGCACCTTCTCCATCTGGTGCCTGCCAAGACTAATCTGCAAAGATATAATCAACCCTAAACATTGAGGCTCAGGTGCTTCTCACTGCTCTGCAATCTCTATGTCCATCCTGCTGGAGCACCTCACAGGACCTGGTAGAAAACTTGCTCTATTGCTACCAATAGTGGTAATTGCTGACACAAGAGGCTGCTTACCACTGTCTAATACTGTCCCCTTTAACTTCTATTTTTGGTCAATACAATTTCTTTCTTGCTGTTTTCAGTTTTCTGGGGCCTAATTTATTATCTGGACATCTTCACTCAGTAGGTTACGTCCTTCCCACTTTCAGCCCAGCTGCCGTCTTCAGAGGTGCTGGGCAGCCAGATGGACCAAGGGATGCACTCATCTGTTCATCAGCACTGTTTTTTGTGAAGGGTAAGAGAAGGATATGGCCAAAAGATGTGGCTGGTTTTTTCCCTCTTTTCTTTGTAAAATGGCAATCACACACGATTTGGGATTATTCCAAACTGAGCATTTTTTGCCTTTTTCCTCAGATACAGACTGAATTGGCTGGCAGAGCATAAGTTATCATTGCTAGCGGTTAATGCATTGCCAGGCTTTAATGCATAGGTGTAGGCACTGGACACTGTATAGAAATAGATGTTTTCTGTCCCCCAGAGTTTATATGAAAGGATGGGAGATGGAACAGGAGTATCAAAAGCTGAAACAGTTTTGAAAGTAGACAGCAATGGCAACAGTGCAGGCTCTTAGTTCTTCCTTGCTTCAAGAGGTGTGAGAAAGCAGGAGCTGGGCCTGGCATTAAAATGATATTCTTTGAGAAGTACCTGCAATAAAATAGTGTCTTCTTACTAAGAAGGTGTGCTTCCAGCAAGGATCAAGGTTGCATCTGCTGATTTTAATGACAGAAAATGAGTGTGTGACATATTACTTGTGCTATCATCACAGAGTTAACTTGGCCAAGAGATTATTAATGGAAGATGTGCTGTTGAGTCCCCTATGCTGCACTGAAAGTCTCAGGCTGTAATTGGTACCATTGGCTCTTGTAAAATAAACTGTACTCCTGATCCAGCTCAGAAATCAAAACTCAGCACTCCAAAAGAAACACTTAACTTTAGGAAACGGCCTTCTGATAAAGTGATTTTTAAAATTCAGACTGTTTTAAGCAAGTTTCTGGTTTCCAGTGTGGTTCCTCTCCTCAATGTTGTGCTATATACTCTCTGATTTCCCTGCCACAGCTCTAAGCTTTATGTAGCTGGTGACTCTTGATGACGCATTCTGATGCATTCAGCACAACCACACACTAGCATGAGCAAGAGATCACCATATTTCTGGCTGTGGAGCTAGAGTAAACATGGACCTGTGCCCAGACAGTGTTGGCGGTGGCTGGAAAACCAAGACTGAAAGTCTAACAAGAGAGCTGGGAAAAAAACTGCTCCACTGAAAACATGGTGCTGGAGCAAATCTGCTGTCATTCAGCGCACTGAGGGTTTTCAGACAGCCCGGTTTTGGAAGGTGCCACTCTTCCAGGTTCCCTGACTCCTTCCCACTTCTCACAGTCACTCAGGAGCCATTTCCCCATATCCTGCTTATGCACAGGTATGAGGTAGAGCTGATAAGAAAGGAGAAGAGGGTCTGATAGCCAGCTCTGCTGCTGACTCTCTGTGTGGCCTCATCATGCCATGGCTCAGTGTCTCCTCATAAAATGACTTACAGCAATTTCTTACCTCCCTGGAGGGCTGTGGGGATAAAAACAGCGACAGCCCAAAGTGCAAAGTTATTACAACCATCCATCCAGAGAGACTGTCAGCTTTAGCATGTAGACTGCTATCAGACGTTGGAGCTGAGAGTATTCCCAGAGACTGCTTGTCGGATGGAGCATGTGGGAGCTCCTCTGGTATAGGTGCCTCTGGGCTTGGAGGGTTGAACCTCGTACAAATCACTTTGTGCCTCAGAGAGAGAAAGTAAACCTCTCCCATCAGGTTTCTCCTTTCCTTCCAGGAGAAGATGGCAAAAAAGACCTCTGCCACCTTGGGTACACTGGGAGAAACAGAGCTGGGGTTCACATCCTACTCTGCAACAGCTCCCTGATGGGAAGAACACAAGAAGCCATACTGGGAGCCTCTGCTACTTTCTCATCCACAAAAGCAACAGCTAGGTGTGGAAAGATGCTGTCAAACCCTACACCACATCAGTTCTTGCCTCTAACCACCCTGAAAGGAAGCACAGTGTGAACAGTCTAGTAAAGATCTATTCCAGATTCCTGGTGTGGTACATCAGGAGATTAATACATTAACTCTGAAAACACCACTAATTTTAAGAAGAACTCTGCACTTAAAGTGGAAGAAGTTTTGCAGAGATCATCTGATGCTGGAGAACCAGAGAAAGCTGTTAAAAACAGACTCTGGATAATAGAGAAAATTATTCGACATTGCTTTTCAAGGACTTCAGATGGCAATATTGCATGGGTTGGTAACACTTTCTTCCTCATCTTTTCAAATATACATTTACAATGGTTTGTTTATTGCTAGCTTTTGCCTTGTAATCAGACAAACATGGGCTTTGCTCCTACTGGAGCTCCAGCTAAGCAAAGTAAGCCAAATCAGACACTGCAAGAAAATTGAGGGCAAATATGCAATTAAGGGCAAATATTTAAGAGGTTCATAAAAGCTGAAAGGAAGGACAGGTGGCCTGGGAAGAATACAGGGATGCTGTCCGGGAAGCTAGGGACCAGGTTAGGAAAGCTAAGGCCCAGTTAGAATTAAACTTGGCTAAAGGTGTTAAAGATAACAGGAAGGGATTCCTTAGGTACATTGCAAATAAAAGACAGCATGGGCCCTCTCCAGAAGCTATTAGGAGAACTGGCTACCCTGGATTTGAAGAAGGCTGAGGTTCTTAAGGATTTCTCTGCCTCAGTCTTCACCGGCAAATGCTCTGACCATACCATCCAAGTCTTGGAAGGCAGATACAGGGACAGTGAGAATGAAGACCCTGGGCCCACTGTAGGAGAGGGTCTGGTTCGAGACCATCTTAAGAACCTGAATATATACAAGTCCATGGGACCTGATGAAATCTATCCATGGGTCCTGAAGGAGCTGGCAAATGAAGTTCCTAAGCCTCTGTCCATCATATTTGAAAAATCATGGCAGTCAAGTGAAGTTCCCAATGACTGGAAAAAGGAAAATATAACCCCCATTTTCAAGAAGGGGAAAATGGATAAGGTGGGCAACTACAGACTAGTCAGCCTCACCTCTGTGCCTGGCAAAATCTTGGAGCAGATTGTCCTGGAAGGCATGCTGAGGCACATGAAAAACA
>JASSUY010007837.1:0-10370 GCA_032466535.1 Forpus xanthops
GTGAAAGGTGTCCCTGCCTGTGGCAGGGGTTGGGAATGAGAGGAGCTTAAGGTCCTTTCCATTCCTAACCATTCTAAGATTCTATGATCAAGTGTAATGGATCCCAATTAGAGGGCAACACCTCCAGCTCAGAAAAAGACAGCCTAAGACATATGCTCCATAGCTGGTTCAGCCACATGGTTTTAGGCACTTTTCCAAAGGCTTTGTTTCCGTAGACTCCATAGTCATAGGGATCACAAAGTCAGTATGGAACAAATCTCCACCTTGAAGCACATTGTCCCTGTATTTCCTGGGAGAGAGCACAGGGTGACTAATTTCCTCACCATCACAGTTAAATATTAAAACTTTGATGTGATTACTACTTCCTATATGAATCATTGTCACAGGAAAAAATTACTCACTCATATAAATTTAAACAAATCGGGATGGAAGTGGTTTATCAATAGGTTAATAATACATAATGAACAAGTAATCAGTGAATTACACATCTGGTATTAATACCAGCAATGCCATCAGATAAACCACAGTCCTAGTCACAGATTGTTAATGAATACATATAAATTTATTATCAGTGAGAAAATCCCCTTGGGGTCACATCTGCACATTAAATTGAGGTTCCTACATTCTTTACTCCACAAGCCAAGGCAGGCTGCTCCATCTTTAATTCCTCTTTTCAAAGCTGACTCCCCTTCTCAAAAGTGACTTCACAATTCTCTATTTCTCTGTTTTAATTTATATATGAACTAGTTGATGGTTGTCCTTCTTTTTAGGGTTAGCTGCTTAGGGACAAAAACCATAGATAATTTTGTGTGTTCTGTTCTTAACACATTCCTGCTTCACCAGCTTTTGCTTTCTAGACCACATAATCAGGTAGGAAGCAAGTGAATTCTCCCACCATCTTCATATAACCCACTAGCTGAATGCGGCTCATCCCAGGCACCAGTGTTTGCAAATGACATTGTTCACATTACCTGAAGAAACCCAACGGCAGAATAGATCCTATATGTTCAAGATACTAATTTTGGATCTTAGTCATATATTGTTTATACACTTGGGCCATAACAGAACAAGACTAAGTTAGTCCTAATTTCAGTGAAATAGTTGAATAAAGAGAGTCAAAGTCTTTGACAATTTTATTGATGTTGCATATATTTTCTACTGTATCAAAATGGATTACACAGAGTCATAGAATTGTTACTTTTTCCTTTGGTTATTCTGAGTAAAATGAAAAAAAACTGCTATATAAAGGCATTTCATTTTAGATAGAGCCTTTTTCTTTGTGTAATTTCCAGACAATGCTTGCCATGGATAATTAGATGGTCTATTCTTAAATAATGTTAAGAAAAGCAATTTATACTTCCAGTTCCTATTTTAAATTAAGTGTGGATATGCGTGGATGTGGTTGTACATGAATGTGTGTGCATATATTAAATAAAAGAATCCCATTCAGAGAATGGAATCCACACCCTGAAAAAAAAAAAACCCAACTGCTGTATCTTTCTTCAAGGATGTGAACAAGTGTGAATTTCAGGTACAACATAAAGTAGATGACATTGCTGGGGGAAAGCAATAAATAATAAACAGGTTCAAGAATATCAGAAGTGACAATCAGGCAATGGTGCTCTCTGCTTTGGAGTGCCTGAAGTCCCTGACAATTTGGAAGAAAATAAATGAAACTACCCATTTATCTGGTTCTCTAGTGTAAAACCTAAACGACTTCACCCAGCACTAGCTCCTCAGGCAAACCCAGAAATATCCAGACTGAAGAAAATGTGCTGAGACTCGTGACCAGGGGATTTTCAAGCTGGAAGGCAGAAAAGGATCCCTTTGTGGTTGAAGAAGCAAAATAATTTGAACATGCCTTGAGAGCTGTGGGTTTATTTGTATCTGAATTCAAGAGGCACTAAGCACACACGCAATAAAGCCTAAGCTTTATTTGTTCTGATTTCATTTGTTTCTGTTTGGAAATAAATATGAAACTATTTTCATTAATCTAAATGGTCAGGTTTTGCTGGGTTTGTAATTTGTTTACCAGAACCTGGGGTAATGATTCACTGTCAGGGACTAAGATTTATCTCCAAGTTTCCAATAAATAAGGCTTTTTTCTGCTTCTTATACTCAAAACCCTAAAGGGAAGGATTTTATTTTTTTTTTTTATTTTTATTACTGCTAGCATTTTGCATGCTTCAAGTTAGACCCCTTCCAAGTCCTTAGTCTGGAAAGGCCAGAAGCATGCGGAAATTGAGATCATTGAAACTCCATTGATGCTTTGGGACAGAAACTCAATCCCTTTGCTCTGCATGAGGTACAGATGGATTTATATTCTGTGGCACAGATTAGTTTTGATCACTAAGCTCCTCTTTCACCAGTGGATATGACTAGCAATAATTCAGACATAAAGCAAGTACAGTGGAACTAGTATGAAAATTGACTGTATTAAATGTGCTTTATTCTTGTAGCCACTCATTTCTCCTAAAACAACTGCCTACTTAATAACAGCGAGTAAGTAAGGCAGTCTGGCTCCTTGGACATTCTCAGCTTTGGTCAGATTTTTCCTGAGAGGGATAAGGAGGAAGGATGAGACATCTCTCCTTCCCCTCTGCTTTTCTTGTTCATACAAAATGCATTTGAGAGGCAATGGACAAGTTTTATGTCTACAACATATACTTAAGTTCGACTATTAGATTCTGTTGTTCAATTGTCCCTCATCAATGGTATACCAAAGGCACAGCCAAACGAGCTAAGGTGATCATAGAGGGGCAGTTTAGGCCACTGTATAATCATTAGAGAGGCAAATCAACTGCTGTAATATTTTCTTTTCCAAATCTACTGGTATAGACAGATTGTTTTCCATTTCTGGAAACAGCTGTTCCTGGAACCCATACACCTTGTTCAACAGGGGACCCACCTATAGTGTGCATTTCTGCTGGTAAGTAGGGATGGCAGGAAAGTGGTGGACATGTGCAGTGGTCCTGTGAGGAAGACTTTGTTGGTCCTTTAGTCTTGTCAAACGTAAACTCACATGGGATAACAAAAAGCCTTGAGTAAAAGACAACATAGCCAACATTTCCCTACAGAGCTGCTGAGTTGTTATTTCTCTATGTTGCAACAGTGCTGAATATCTGGTTAAAAGTAATTTATTTGCTGCGGTTTGAATTCCTAGTCATTACTGGTTCACTAGGGGATGGTGAGAAGGCTGAAGTCAGATGTCAGACTACAGCACCAATTTAGATGAAAGCTAGAGCCTGGTGATACGCATCTCAAAATCTGCTACTGGTGAGTGATTGAAGGATTATTTTGTTTCAGGCAAGAGATCAGTAAAAGGTTTAGGATGGTTTGCCTGGTGGCAGCAATAATTATACCAATAGGACCAGAGTGACTCATAAGCGTGACAGTAAGCCAAGCCCTCTGAACACTTTGCAGGGAATTTAAAGGTCACCCAGTTTTTAATTAGCTGGTTTCTGGGGCCTGACAACTTCTTTTGTGGCTTCCCTGAGCTGTTAGGAGGGCTTACTTTCATTTACTGTCTTTTTTACTGCATTCTGTGTTGTTTTCTTTAAATTAAGATGCACCTTTCCTTTGTATTGTACCTGGTTTTCTTTTTTTCCAGTGCTTCTGTTTTCCCCATGCCAGTGACACAACGGTGCCTTCAGAAAAAGTATTCACCAAACTGAACCATTGTTAATCCACATACAAATTCCCTCCAGCCAAAATAATCACTGTGACAAAGCCAATGTTAATATAGTTCCCTGAACTTCTTTTTGGAGAGTGGCAAAATATAGCATATGCAAAACTAAAGTGTCCTTCCCTGCACTTGTCAGATCATCAAGAGGAGTGGCTGCAATTGAATGAAAGCTTTCACCACTCCATCCCGAGAACTCACCTCTTCATCAGCAGAAGAAACTAACATCAAGCTCAATTAAGATAAAAACTGTTGGTTCCCCCTTACACACTAATCTGTTAAGGCACTAAGAGGACTTGGGAGGGTGTGAAGTAAATGGATTTTTATCTTCTCACTGGAACAGCTGTAGCTCCATTTCAAACTCTTTAAATCTTGAGTTTCACTGTAATGTGATCATTTGCTTTAGTACTTCAGGGAAATGTTAAGAGGAGGGCTCTTCCCAAATATGAATCCACTAATGATAGAAATGATATCCAAAAATCAATACTGTTCTTATTAGATTAGCATTCATTTGCTACTGGTGTGCTTCCTTTGGATTTGAATGCCAGATGTTTTCAGATCTTTCTGTTTATTTGGGGAGAAGGCTTTGATTCTCTTCTCTGTATGCATCACCATTAATCCAGCCCCTGAATATGATAATATGATTTCAGTATTATGACATGGCTACTGAAAAAAAGAGAGAGAAAAGCAAGAGGGAAAAACCAAAAACATTATAGTCTTTCAGTGGGAGATTTCATTCTGCCAGGGCTTGGCTTTTAGCTTTCCTAACCTGATTCTTGGCTGCTCAGACAATTTCTCTGGTTTCCCCTCAGGCTACCTGTCCTTGCTTGACCCTCTTAGGCTTCTGTTTTGTGTTAGAGTTAGTCCAGGATCTCCTTGTCTGCCCTTGAAGGCCTCCTGGTTTTTTTTGCCTGACTCCCTCTTTGTTGGGATGCATTGGGCCTGGGTTTGGAGGATAGGATCCTTGAATATTAACCATCTTTATTGGGCCCCTCTTCCCTTTAGGCTTTATCCTATGGTATCTCACCAAGAGATTCATGAAGAGGCCAAAGTCTGCTCTCCTACTTATCAGGGGAGTCAGACTGCCGTGCTTTTTCCTTGTTGCCCTAAGGATCTGAAACCCCACCATTTCATGGACACTGCAGCCAAGGTTGCCCTCAAGATTCACATTCCTCAGCAGTTCTGGAATTCACATTCCTCATCAGCTCCTCCTTATGGGTAAGAACAAGGTTCAGTATAGCCCCCCTCCTTGTTGGTTCCTCTGTCAATTGAAGAAGGAAGTTATCACTAACGTATTCCAGGAATCTCCTGGACTGCTTGTGCCCTGCTGTGTGTTGGGGTTGTTACCCCATGACGACCAGGGCTTGCATATATAAGGTTGCTTCTATCTGTCTAAAAAACAATTGAATACAACCTTTTAAATTCAAAAGAATAGGATTTCTTTTCTGCATGTGGTCCACTTGTAATATCATAGCAATGCCACTTAGCTCTTTGAGAACTGTTTTCATTATAAAGTCTCAAATCACATTATAAAAAGGCTTAGTATCCCCTTCTGTACAACTGAAAAAAGACTTGTACAAGGGTACTCAGTAGTCTCTTTGATCAGGCAATAATACAATCCACTTGATAATTTTCAGTGTTGCTGTCATTTGGTAAGGTTTCTACTCTTTTTATCTACTCAGAAACCAGCCAGGAGACACTTCATTGACATAACTATAATTACACGTTCAAAAAATACTACAAGAAAATGTGGTCTTCTAACCTTAAAAGCATAAGACTTCTGCTATGCACATCAAGTTGGCTCAAAGAGCCAGGGGGGGCTACAGCTGTCCAACAACTCTTCCTAAGTTGCCCATAAGTGAAGGTTTACACAGACAGCCAAAGAGACTTTTAAAAGAGTTTTCCAGTAGAGCAGATTATACTGCCATGATCCTACTGACATGTCTTGTGCTTGCCCCAAGTTCCAAATTTCTTTGTCAGATGGAAATAGGATGATGATTCCTGCCTGCCAACAGTGCACACTAACACTGTATAGTCACTTAGAGGTGCCCAAAGTGACTCCAAGAGAGTTGATTAGTCGATATAGAGACTGCACACTCTATGGAGGTAATAGATTGCGTCTGAAAAATAGTATAGTGCTTCACTGCACCTGAGCTCATTAGCTTTGCCTTTCAGCTTCCACTTTTAAAGAGAGTTCAGCCTGTGTTATCTGAGGCAGCTCAGTAATGTACTCCTCCAGCTGGTATAAACTATAGGGGATGTACAGCAAACATTGCAGTCCCTATCATCAGACTTTGCTCAGTGTCATACGAATTTTTGTAGGATGATGCTGCAAGATTTTTGTCAGAGGTCAATGAATTAATTGAAGTTATAGACTAATAACGATGTGAATTTGGGGTGCAAGATGCAGGCTTCACCTAAACTTCCACACTTAACTCATTGCAGCCTCTTTTTTTCAGTTATCTCGGTATAAATGTCTGCAGGTAGTTCATAACAGTAGGCATATATTAGGGTTCATACTTGAAAAAAAAAAAAGAGATTGATTCTATCCCATGGAATAGCCAATAACACCATAATTTATGCCCTTTGCAGTTTATTTCAGTTTAAGCAAACTACTTTGCTGTAAGAGAATTTTATAGCTGGAAGATTAAAAAAGGAAGACCGTATTTTTTTGTGAAGTTAGTGACCCAGATGTATTGCTTAGCTTGATCACTTGATTCTCCTTAAAACTAAAACATACATTGAGAGCAGAGTCAATCAATCACAAATACTCACCAGCAAACCATTCTAATCAGAACAAGTCTTGCATTTCTCTCCGAGCATTTAGGAGATTGCTCTGCAACTCCTCTTAAACCACATTCATCTCCTCACACATCTGAAGTTTATGTATGCAACAAGATGGGAACAGATGATGTGGGATGTGCAGGGCATGATACTGTAGAGCTTTCCAATGAAAGGTTCAGAAATTCTGCTGCATGGAAATCAGGTAAAAGCATTTCCAAGTATCTTTCACAGTCTTCTTTTCTGGAAACGTCAAGAAATCTGCAGTATGGGAGGAAAGGGGAAGTGGATTTTATTTCATGATGCAAATATATGTCTCTTCTTCATCTGATCCCATCATTTTCTTAAAGGCAAAAAATAGTACAAGGTAAACAAAAAAAAAGATAGGCAGAACTGCAGTGTGCCATTGAAAAAAAAGATAAAGTGTTGAGGTTTGCCTTGTGTATAGAATGTGAGTTCTTACACCTGATTTCTCATCACTTGGCTGAGGTACAGTGCAAATTTCTCTCAGCAGGCACTATGTCTCTGTATGTGTTTGCAAGGCTTTCTATTTCACTTATGGTACTCCAGCAATGATAAGCCTTCATAGTACTACTTCATAGAACAGCAGGAGACTCTTCAATATATCTTACAGAAATGCATGCTGGTTTCCGTGCTGAATCTAGCAAAAGAAATCCAAATTATTATGTAAACTGCCTTAAGGGGTCCACTTCAGAGGAATGACAAAAACCTGACACGCAAAAATTATTTCTTTGGGCACAGTATAGAAAACTGCCTTCAGGGTAAGAGTTAATGTTTTAGGGTGAACCTACATGAAAGATGTGCCCACTTTCTGCTTATTTTGATTTGTGCTGTAGGTAGTTGTTAGGTTTAAAAAGGCAAAGCTGTCATTTGCCCTGTAAATAGGAGTTTGTGGACTCCCTCAGAACACTGCCATGTTAGCAGTAAAAATCAGAGCTGCAATCCGTGGGAAGTACAGGTTTTCCTTACTCTTGATAGGCAGCCAAATAGCATCTGCTGGAAGATGTGACATGGAGCTGTCTTTCAGCGCCAATGTAAAGGAAGATCTGCGTCAACCCTTAAATTTCACCCCTGAGGAGTTTCTTTGTGAGATGCTGAAATGTAGAAACACTCTTCTGGTCACAGTTCCTCTCCTACCTGCTATGGGTAATGAATGTTCATGTTGATCTCAGAATTTTGTATTTATATACAAGCAATAATGGATAAGAGAGTCTTTAGCATGAATTTCAGATCTAATGGCCTGTTACATGCTCTGTAAAATAAATGCCCACCACAACCTCTTAAGATTAGTGTGACCGTAGTGCTCTATGAAGAATTCATTGATTTTTTTTTTATCAATTGAATGACTTAAGAGACTGGCTCTGTTAGTGAATTTTTAATACAGTGAACCCCAGATGGTAAACTTCATATATATCTTCATACAATTAAACAATTTCACCTGTAGAATTGTAGATGACTGCAGTTTGTAACATTTGGTCAGAGAATCCTTGACCTGAAGCACGGGAAATAGGCTCCTAATAGGTTCCTGAGTTACGTTGTGAGTGCATACGTGTTATTTGGCAGCTCTCTGTAGTATTGCTCATTATGCTCTCCATTTAAAAACCTGTCAGCAAGAAAGAGACACAGATGATCCTCATTCTTGATCACCTCTTTTAGAGGCTGGTGACTAAGGTACAATCATCTTTTCTCCCAATATCCAGGTCTGCAGCCTGCTCAATAATTTATGGACATTTAGAAAGCTAAACATAACTTAATTTCTTCAGCAAAAAGAAATATTATGATTTGATTTAATATTACAAGCATTATTATCTGACACAAAGTTAGAATTTCCTTCCTGTAAACTCAACAAAAGGCTAAACCTTGCTGGTTAATTACAACATGTAAGCAGGTAACTTGCAGTTTATATAAAGATTAATAATAACCCCTTTGTATCATGCTATGGAACAGCTTTAATATTTTTTCTCAGTTAACAAAAAAGTACCACAGAAAAACAGGAATATTTCAGTCTGATCCCTTATGCCCCTCAAACTTATTAACTTAAATCTAATTTTCAGTTTCCTTACTAAAATTATATATGACTGATCAGAAGTATAGCATGCCATTCATCTCCTAGGAGATGCAGTTCAGTTTCTGCAAGTGTCTCAGTATTTCTATCTGGCACTATTGATTATCTCTCAGGAAACACAAGCACAGTATGTTTCCTACCCTGCTTCACTTCATTGATCCCTCTCAACTGACTGCTGTCACAAGCTCAGAGTATGCTTATGAGCAATAAGGAAATAGTGAAATTCTTCCTCTCGGAGAGAGTGCCTGTGTTTTTGTTGGATTGTTCGGTGTTTGTGGAGATTTATGTGAGAAAATAAGCCAAACTCCAAGGAATAACACAGCCCTAGTTTAACTGTGACTCCAGCTATGAGACATGATGCAGGGGACTATAATGAGAAGGGAGAGCAGGCTGTGAACCCTCTACATGCCTCTCCTGACTAAATCCAGGTATCTTTAGACCAGTGCCAGGATATTTGCATAATTCTGATTATGAAGAGGAAGGCAGTTCTGGCTCCAGACAGCTGGCAGGCTGCCCTGTCTTTGGATCAGTCCATTCAGAAATCAGGCAGCTGAGGTACCAGCTGTCTCTTCTCTGTGAACCTTTTGTAGGTTCTGCTAGAGTGACTTGAGGAAAGAAAATCTGGAGATTATAGATATGGATTATATCATTTCCAAGACTTGGCTAAAGGGAGCATGAGTTTGCAGAAGAATAACTATAAAGGAGATAACTTGCTCTGATGGTCTTTGTTTCAATTTGGAACATTGAATTGGAACATGAAACCTGTGGTCTTAATACAACTTTTAAGAAGCAGGATTGACCCAGCTGCCCAAAGATCATTTCAATTCCCACTTTATGGAGCAATCTAATGCTCATAACACTTATCACTTATCAGTGACTGTGAGCAGAAAAAGACTCAGTCCCTGCTGCTTGGACATTTTACATTTAGCATGAAATCACAATGAGGAAAAACATACAGACAGCCCTTGGAAGTGGAACTGAAGCCTTCCTTTCTTCCCAGAGGACATCCCCAGCCTCGCTGCTAGAGCTTCCTTTGTTTTCATGCTCTCTTTCCAGCCCAATGAATTCTGAACTCTTACTGCGCACACTGCTAGGCTTTTCATCTGGTGCTGCTGATGTATCTGCCTTGCCTCCTAGCAGCCTTGAATCTGTTGGTTAAGCAACTTGCCAAAAACACAAGAATTAAGTCCTGTTAAGCAAAGGGGAGAACTAAACATGGGTAGTACAAAGTTCTGCTGGCTGTTAATTTGCTGCATTAAAGCTGCCCTATCATGTCAGTGAGTTTGCCCTGGAAAAGCAGCCACCACAATATTTTCTGGGGCACACAAGAACCAATAACAAAGTTTTATATGTGGACTTACAGTAGTTATGGCATGGGGCTCCTTGGGAAACTCAGACAGTAGGAAGCCTCCTTTGGAAGGTCTGCATAGTGTTAGGCATGAATCAGGTGCTGGGCTGCTCATCGCTTTCAGAAGTAAGTGAGCAATGGAAAACTTACACTTAAAAAATGTGCTGGAATTAGTATTTTTCAAGATTGAAAATTTGAAATTATGGGCCAAAGACCAGTACAAATCTCATTTTTTTGGCTGAGGTCCTTTGAGTCATGTGTCAGATCATAGAATCATAGAATCATAGAATAGTTAGGGTTACAAATGAACTTAAGATCATGTAGCTCCAACACTCCTGCCAAGGACAGGGTCACCTCCCACTAAACCATATCACCCAAGGCTATGTCCAACCCAAACTTGAACACTGCCAGCAATGGAGCATTCACAACTTCCCTGGGAAACCCATTCCAGTGCCTCATCACCCTTACAGTAA